>JACEIK010007236.1:49285-78538 GCA_018107945.1 Datura stramonium
CTCGTATTAAATAGGTCTCAGTATTATTGTCATTGGTCGCTTTCGATTACTATTACAAATAAGAAATTAATACTTTAGTATTCCCCACCTAATATTAACGCTTTGCTAAATTGAAAGAGTTAATTAGCTAGTGAATATCCTCGTCATTAGTGTCTAAATCATAGGCAACTTATCCTTCACGTCTATAAAAAGTTGATTAAAATTTTCTATAATAATTAATTGGATATAAGTACACATGCCCACTTATTTGTCGCTTCATTAGAGGTTACTAATAATCAAGTAGTATAAAGCATTAATCAAACTCCTTTAATTAATAATTAATACATGATAAAACGGTTTAGAAATAAATCAGAAGCAGTTAGGTTTAATCCTAATCAACTGCCATTCTAATCCTTTATTTGTTGTCACTCTAAAAGGTTTTCTTTATTACATTTTAATATAATATTTTCTGTTTCTGTAATTTACTTTCGGTGCCAAAAGCATACCAAATTGAAGACTACGTGTCTGATTTAGGATGCATCAGAAAAATATTTTTCAGTTTTATTTATTTTTTTATTTTTAATATATATAATCCTAATCAACTGCCATTCTAATCCTTTATTTGTTGTCACTCTAAAAGGTTTTCTTTATTACATTTTAATATAATTAGTTTTCTGTTTCTGTAATTTACTTTCGGTGCCAAAAGCATACCAAATTGAAGACTACGTGTCTGATTTAGGATGCATCAGAAAAATATTTTTCAGTTTTATTTATTTTTTTATTTTTAATATATATATGTAAGTATAAAATATTATTTTAAACGCATTTGTATATGATTTAAACAAATATTATAGAAGGTGATATAAAAGATAGGTGTGTGTGGTGGGGTTTGGGAGCTATGGGGGTGGATGGTGAAGATGAAGTATGTTGATTGTGGGGAAGACGGCACAATCATTGTGAAATGTTATTTGTGGAGCTTGTTTTCCCTACTTTTCACTAAGAAACTTATTTTTAATCTGCTTGTACGTAAGCTCGCTTATAATATTATTGATCTCAAGTCCGGATAAAGGAAGAGAATGGGTCAACCGAAAATAACCTTTTTATCTATAAAGATAGGAGTAAGGTTGGATATATATTACCCTCTTCAAATCCCACTCATAGAAATACACAAGGTTTGTTGTTTTTTTCTTAAATAAAATTATTTATAAAAACTTTGATCATCAACATTAAAAATTTTAAAATAGTTTCTAAAAATTATTTTTCCGTATCAAGCACACCCTTAATCATCATATCATATTATTATATAAGTGGGAAGCCAAAAAGTGAAAAGTTAGATTACCATTTTTCCCCTTCACTAAATTAAAATTTAAAATATTAATATTTTATCATATCATATTATAATTATATATTTATTTCTATACAAGTGAGAAGTCAAAATGAAATGTTAAAATAAATAAATAAAGTAAAAAAATCACAATAAAAAATAATAATAATAAAATAAGAATAAGAATAAGAATAAATAATAAATAATAAATAATAATAAATATAAAAAATAAATATAAATAATAAATAACTAACGAACTAAATAATAATAATAATAATAATAATAATAGATAATAATAATAATGATAATTAATTTTATATATTTATTGAATTGAATTGTTGTTTTGAGTTTGAATTTGAGGTAAAATACTAAAATAATCTTCAAATATTGAGAGAGTAATATACCCTTCGAATAATAAAAATGTTTACTCCTTCATCATCATCTAAATAATTTATTGTGAAATATTTAATGGTCTAATAATATTTATTTTTATGCAATTTTAGCTTTAAGTATATATAATACTTATAGGAAGAGTTTTAGATTGAAGGGGTAAAATAGTCATTCAATATTTCATGAACACTTGTTTATATATCACCATCTTTAATTTCCATTTTTAATGGTAATCTAACTTTTCACTTTACTTTCGACTTATATAATAATATAATTATATTAAAATTAATTTTTTATGATATATTTAAAGTTAAAAGACCAAAATATCCACAAAAAATTGAACGACCATATTTACTATTTACTTCAAACATAATAATCTACTAAAATATAATTTACATTTCAAAAAAAATAATAAAGTGATAGTAATATAATAAATGTAAAAGATGAATAATATGAAGATGGTCTATGTTTCTAAAATTAATGTCATTTATTACAATCAATTAAATTTAGAATTACTTTAATCTTCCCTATCTATTACAAATGTCCGTTAATATCAATATTTAATATGTCTATTCAATATTTAGTTCCTTCATCTTTCAACTTCCTAATGGAAAGTATATTTATTCATTCATTACTTAAAGAAAAAGCTCAATGACATATTTTGTGTTCAAAATGTGTCCCTGTTGGTGATGGTTAGTCTTCTCTTTCGTTATTTTAATTGGTGACATTTTGTTTAGATGATGCAATGGAGGTCTGTTGATGTTGTGATGTAATAAAGTCATTGATCCTAAGCCTACGAAGTCTTCTAAGTTGTGTTTAATTACTTTTCTATTAATTATTTCTCAATTGTTTTCATTTATTTGCTAAACAATGTTTATTTTGTCTTGTTACACCATATGTATTTTATCGCAACTAAAACGATCACTTTTATCGAAAAATATTTGTTCCATGATTATTATATTTTTATTAACTTATTATGTTCTCTAATTTACATTTTAACGTGATCTCACGCCCAGGGCACAAAGACAGAATTGCATATCAAGAAAGAGTCGGCATATGGAAGAAAGTCAATTGGAATGAATGGCGGCATGCCAAAATTTTAATTTTGAGATTTACAAACCGTACATTTTTAGAATTATTTTTTGAGGAATTTGGTAAGGCTCTACAACTTTTCATCTGTTTCTTTTATAAATTTGACTTGTGTTTATTCTATTCAAGCACATATGTATATTGTTTTGTTTTTGCTAAGTCAATAAACAACTCCTATTTTTTATTTTCAAACAAAAAAAAAATCAAATTACCAACTCAAACACAAATTTAGTACTCGTAATATTTATGTGATTTAACAAAATTTTATACTTTATATTTTAATATGGGAAATACAACGCGCACCCAAATACGAGTTATTATATAAGTGGGAAGACCTTAAGTGAAAATTTGAATTACCATTTTGCCCCTCCACTAAATAAAATAGTTAATTAATTTAAAATAAAATAAAATCATCTATTTAAATATAAATTATCTTAAATATCCTTACAAGTTATAAATTTTCACATTTCAGTCTTTATTATTTTTCTTTTCAAATTCTTCCAAATACCATTTTAACATTTTTATATTCTGATCAAGATGACGATAAATAATTATAATTATATCGGAATAAGTGAAATGTATGAGTTAGCTTTTAGTAAAACATTTGATTTCCTAAAATAGAATCATATAAATATTATAATACTCTTACAATCAATTTAATTTCTATAAGAATTTATGTACCGATAAGTTATTTAAACGTAAAAAATATAAAATATGAAAATTCCTTTTGAAATTAATACAAAAAGTAAAATGTGTGCACCGTATTAAAATTCTCAACAACTTAAAATATAATAATGTTTTTAATTATATTATGTAAACTTTTATACTTTATTAATTTATTTTTTTATTATGTTTTATGTATGAATTATTTTATTTTAATTATTCAAAATATATTTCAATAATTTTATGTAATTATTTTAAATAATATATAAAATTTTTAATTTTAATTAAATTACATGTTTTTTTTGTTTTTTTAAAAATTAATATGTTAAACAATCATTTAATTTTCTTTTTTGAAGTTTAATTTTCAATAATAACTTGGATGGTTAAAACAATTAGGCAAAGTTACGATAAAAATTAAACTTACCTAATACATCAAACCAAGAATTACATAACATAATTAGCACTTTAGTAATTTAGTATTAAGATTAATTAGTTGATTGGTTTGATATAAACATTTAAAGAAGGCACATATAAAAATTGCTTAAAGATTTTAGCTTTTGTTATGCCAATGTTTTTTTTTATATTTTTACTTCTTTCTCATAAAAATTGACATTATTCTTATAATTTGGACACTCAACCTATCTTCTAGTACCAATTTTGAAGTAATTTTAACTATAAAAGGTGTTCTAATATATAGTACTTTAATTCTATATATTTTTAAATATTACAAATTATTTATTTATAAAAATATTAAGAAATAAACATTCATATCTAGATCGAAAATAAATAAACAACGCGTTTTGTACTTTGAGCACAAATGTTATCTAATTTTTACTATATACACTACGTGTTGGGATGATTTTGGAAAATTGGAAGGATTGGTAGAGCTTCTAGATTATTCATCTATTCTATCTTTGCCACTTATCGTGGAATTTTCATTTTGCAATCCGATTAATTTGAATTGTGAAAAAATATATTATTTTAGGGAATAAAATATTTCTTATATTTAAAATTCAAACTCGCTTATCTTTTGTATGCTCCTCTCCTAATAACTGTAGCTCGAATGTTGACGCGCACCTCAATTAATTTCACGAGATATCTATAACCTCCCACAAATAAAAGATATCAGGTAATTTTTTTCACCAAAGTTAGGACAGATAAAAAGAAATCATTTAGTGTTTTTACGCTGCTGAAACTTAAATCTAAAACCTCATGATTTTCAACTCTTGTTATCGACCATTAGGTCATATCCCAAATCGAATAAGAAGAATCAATAATATTCTCATTTACTCCTTAAATAACTCAAACGCTCAATTTATCGATTGATAATAAAATGCTCAACCTTTAAAACAAATTTTACATATCACCCGCTATCTTTAATTAAGAATTAAGAAATATAAAACATTAACCATTCCACGACCAACTTTTGTATAAATAATCTGTATAAACTATTTTGTGGTATGTTATTGACTTATATTTTCTTAGTGGTACAATAGTGATTTGGTGGACCGACAGATCAAGAAGTAGACGTAGGATAACATGGACTCTAATTCTTTTATTTATTTATTTTTGAAAATTAAACTAAAAAAATAAAAAAAAACACTATAAATTAAAATTTTCAAAAATTAAAAATATTTTTTATGTTTTTTCTATTTTCTAAAAAAAAATTGTTGTAAGGGAAAGGAAAGAAAGTGCACGTCTTATTCTTGAAAAAGTTTGGAAGAAGAAGAGCCATAGAAATTGGAAATGAATTTTCTTTTGTCAGGAAAATAATAATATTGGGAAAGAACATTTTTTCACGTTTCAATGATATTTTCTCGAAATATAAAATGTCTTGCATCGTTCTTAAAAAATAATATAATTGATTTCATTAAAATATACAAGTATTATTTCTAATCGCACTATATAATTTTTTTCAAAAATAATAAAAAATTATTGTATTTTAAAATTTTAAGACATGATTTTGATTTTAATTTTAGCTAAAAAATATTCCCTTAAGGTTTCCTTTTTCCTTTTTTGATATTTTTTATTTTTTTTATATTTATTAGGTGAATTGAATAATAAATCAAAACTTTGTTATTTTGTTTGTTCACACCAAAAAGGCAGAAAGACAAAAGGGGTTTGATCATTATCACTCATTTACACTCTTCGAAAGCAAAAGTATGAAAAATGAAACCTCCGTCTTAAATAATTCTACATTTTCACATGGAGAAATCAGTTGAATCTTTTGAATATGTAATCTCATAAATCACTACATTTTTCCATAATTGAGTTGTACCTTGTGTCATGTCGAATTAAATGTCAAAAATACTTTTAAAAAATATTCAAGGGGCATTAGGTTCCCCATAAAGTATGAGTGTGTTATTGTAAATTTGGTCATAGTTTAAGCGTCGTTTAGCCATTTTTCAAATAATTGAGTGACTATTTAAACAATAAACTTACTATATATATGTGTAAAAAGTACATGTTTAGAAAAGTGTTCTATTATATATATGTAAAAAATAAAAAATGTTAATGAATATATCATAAATTGCAAAGCTTGAAAATAAATTAGCAAAAATAAATAACTTAATATTCAAAGGAGGCGCGACTAGTTCACCCTCTTTAAGGAGATTCAAGTCTACTATGGTATAATCTTCACTGATCCAGCAGTAATACTCTTAGCTCATTTCTGTTACACCCCGTAAATTTCCGGCACATAGATGGCCCACTCCGCTGGTTAAGAGTATTTGAAAGCCATACATGCTAGAAAAAGGCTCGGGAAAGACGACAAGCTCCAAGTCAGTACGTCACAAGGCAAAATGCGACTTATAAATCGCATTCCAGGAATGCGACTTATAAATCGCATTCCTGAATGCGATTTATAGTGTCCATTATATATATGCCCCTACCCCCGGTTTTAATTCAAGATATTCATTATATTTTAAACGTGAGAGAAAACAGGCAGAGGGGGCGAAGGGAATTATAAATTGTCGCTCGATTACGCCGCCAAACGCGGTCCAATTTCAAATTAACCTCAGGTACCGAGGCATTTAGCAGCAGGAGCATTCCTACGGATTTTGTTTCAAGGTAAATAGTCCGACGAATCGTCGAGCTACTGACTAAGGTAGGTAGAATTTCTCCAAACTAGTGTCTATGTGCTCCTAGCCGTAAAGTGAATACTTATCCCTTCTGACCTCTGAAAAATAGAAAGTTTTGACCGTCTTTTCGATAAGCCTAAGTTTAAGCTATAAATATATCGAAAGTGACGTTGTCTTCAAATAGTGTTGTATTTAGTACTAATTGACGTATATATGAATGCAGATTGGAGAAATAGCTGGAGTAACGACTGAGCCTCACCCGACAGTTGGATAACCTGGGAGGTTAAGGTATGTGAAGTTGTTTTTCGGCAAGTTAGTGTTTTAGCTATGTGAATCATAGTAAACTTCGTATTTGAAACTCTCGGAGTTGAATGTTGAGGATTGAGTAGTCTAGTAGATTCTAGTTTGCGTTGCCGTATCATATTCAGTCCGAAAGTTAGTAAAGCATACGCCAAATGGAAAGTTAGCATTCCAGATTCAGTATAGCATATTGTATGATTAGCAAAACATGTAGAATAAAAAAGAAACAGATTTTCAAGATAAAAGCTAGTAAAGTAAAATCGGAAAGACACACAGCTTTATGGCTACGCATTAGCCATTCAGACAGATAAGACATTGGCTACAGATTAGTCATTCAGACAGATAGTATCCAGGCTACAGATTAGCCAAATAGTTAAATAAAGATTTCAGAACCAGTATAATCAAAGTGAAGAATCAAGATAGTGCGTAAAGAGACATAAATAAGAAATCGATTTTATAGTCTTTTTCAGCTTATACATGCTTGCTATTTATATGTGCTATTTGGTTTGTTGAGACTTGTTGTGGCGTGAGGGCCCCAGGCTGAGCGTCATCGCTGACCTGGGCTGGTAATCATGTCGCCCTCGGCGGGTGGGTTTACGTCACTCCAAGGAGTGACATGCCGTCCCTACTCTTGACGAAGATGGGATGAAGCTCATAGCAATGACGCATTACAGCACCCGGTTTCCAGAGAAATTCTACTGAAGTTGTGTCCTAGGAACTGCATCTATCTGCTATCGTATGTACATACAGCTTATTAAGGTGTAGCTCCGGTTCGTATATTCGTTGAGTTGTGTCCGGGGGAACCAGACTTATCTGCTATCGTTTACATGTGAGTTCTCCGGACTCAAATACGATTATTTATATCGGAGGCTATGGCCCGAGCCGGAGACCCAGGGGCCGGTAGAGGAGCCTCTGAGTGAGAAGGTGAGTGGAGTGACTTATTTTTTGGCAAGTGTTTGACTCTGTGGTAGGGCAGGATTGTTTGTTGCTTGGTGCCATCCTACTTATGGGGGCTGGTATTGGCCTGCTTCTGCTACTTGTAACAATCTATTATGTGTTATATACTAGCTACTAGACAGCAGGCCGTCACATGTGCACGCCTCCGCCTTATCGCACAGAAGCATGATTCAGCTTCTACCGCTCTTCGTGATTCAGCTTATCTCCCCGCTATACAGATTTTGGCTAGATATGCCATTCATTCAGTTGTTCTTAATTATATTATTCTCAAATTGTTTGGCACACTCAACACTAATGCACGACGCCCAGTGGGCGCTGCACATTTGCCCGTGTACTATAGACGAGGAGGCGATCCCCGTGATTCCAACATAAATATCGAAATACACCCGTCATCCGAGTCCATTTCCGTAAGAGGTGTAGCTCTTTTACTTGGATGTACAAGATGAGGTCGGGCCCTGTCCCGATATTCTATTGTTACTCAGAGGCTTGCGATTGTATTTTATCTCCTCGTGGCCGCCTGAGCCGGCCGTGTGAGGCCGTGCAGCTTGTATATCGTTTAGTATTTCTCTTTATGTTGGTCGTGAGAGGCCGTAGCTTGTCGCGAGAGAGCGGTGACCTTGCCGGTCACGTAGTCTTACAGTATTCTTGTGTTTAAGTTTCAGATGACTAGTCAGCACGGTGGCCTTGTCGCCCACATAAGTTCCCCGATTTTGAGTATGTTCGTCAACTGTTATTACAGTGCAGTGTGGCTATAGGCCCGTATGGCCTGAGTGGCTGCAAGCATGTACTCAAGAGTCTTTGTTTCCGTGAACCTAAGATAGAGCTTGCTAGCTCCGGCACCAGATGTGCCTCGCCCCACCGCTTAGTAGTCCGTATCCTTCTAGGGCACCAGCGCCATAATTCCCCAAGGGGCGTACAAACTTGCACGAGCAGTCGTATCCCAGGCAGTCTGCAAGCCGTGCTAAGTAGAATCTAATCTATGGATGTGTTGTGCACTAGCATACCATAGGCAAGGAGGTCGCGAGGCATGATAGGATGGTTACTCTTCTTTCTCAGTCAATGTACATAGAGCGGTACGTATAGGCTGAGTTCCTAAACACTTACCTATTCTTTGACACGTATACAGCTGCGCATCAACAATACCCTATCACAAAAGTGTAAGACTGATATAGCAATGTTAAGAGGGCATCAGCCAGTTACAAGGTAATTACAGTAGCAGGAGGAGGTACCAGAGACATCCTGGGGCCAAGTGGGTACCTTTATCTCTCCTCCAGATTTTATTCCTCAAGATAATGCTGATACGTCGAACAGAAGTCGAAGTATAATGTATATACGAGTGGACTTACTTATTAGATATATAAGATCTGATTAAGATTACAGACAATATCAGACTATCAGATGAGTATGAGAAAGAGAGGAAATGCGTGATTCCCATATCCATCTTTTCGCATGTGGTACAGCTTATATGTTTTCTATTTGTTGCAATAAGAAAAGGGCCATTCCTACCTCTTGATTTTGATTTCAGTACGGTAAAGGGACATAAGAATTGGAGGTGAGGCTCCCAACCGCTGCGTGAAGACCTGGATTGATTGATTCCATTAAGTGTTAGAGAGCGTAAAGAGCCTTAGATTACGAAGTTGTGCACTTCTCATGGTAATTTTAAGAGAAAGTAAGACCGCTAGCTTACTCGAAGAGGTGTAAACGACCTGTCAGTAATGAACGCCTAGTAATAGTCAAGTTCGAGTCAGAAAGGCCAAGTTCGCTATATATGCTAACAGCATGTATTAAGACATAATTGCAGATTATAGTTATTATGATCCATTTGTGACATCGAAAGATAGAGAGGTCATGAATCAGATGGGCCTGACTATGTTTTTTTGTAGCTAAAGTATAGTCTGGAGGCTTGATCGTAGTCTTATTAACAACGAAAGTGTGCACCTTGAACCCCGGTGAGTCAAATTCTTTAAGCAAGATAAGGAGAATGCGAATACTAGATTTTGTGGGGAAATTAGAATCACCCCCAAATTGATAGAATATCGTATTAAGGGATAAGTCTCGACTGACAGTTAAAAAGACAAGTAAGATTGCGGTTCGTAATGCCGCAAAGATGTCCGCTATGGAGAAGTTAAGAAATTACCGATACAACAATTCTAGTCTAGTGTGGCCTAGATAAGGGGCCCACAGACAACCAAGGGCTCTCAATATAATGCCAAGTAAGGCCACAAGGTTCGGGTGTTGACCCCACATTGTAAGAGGGCGTAACGTCAATAGCAGGCCATAATCAAGCCATATGTTGTTACACCTGCACGGGATGAAAATCAATGAAATAATAAGAGAAGGGCATGAGATATTAATAGACCATAAAAGCGGTGTATCATGTACAGTATGAATTCAGCAAAGCATGTCAGGAGTATGCATTACTATTGATCTGGCATATGTATCATACATGTGGTTATTAATACGTATAATAGATATGTCGCAACATTTATAGTGGGTTGCAATCACGTATGCCGATTAGTGCTAGAAAGCATACAGATTGCACTACAGGACCCCCTTGCCAAAAAAAAAAAAAAAAAAGAGAGAAAAGGGGCAGGTTAAGTGTGACTCACGATGGAGCCGTAGAAACTATCCCACCCTCGCTCATTGCTACTGTACTTATGTTTGTTACTGCACTCCAGGCTTTAGAAGCTTACAAGAGCATAGCCCGGATAAGATGACCAGATGATAAGGGCACAATTAGACGGTATAACGACCAACTGGTGCATGTATTAGCAGGAAGCATCCTAGAGATCAGTAACAGATCGCATGTGCCGTAACTAAAATTAGAAGCCGAATAGGCACACTTCAGAGGTTAGCAATACCAGAATTATTTTTCCAGTATGATAGTGGCCGCACATCGTCTTCCCAGTCTTGTAGGCGAGAGTCGGCCTTAGTCAACGTAGTAGCAGTCTTTACGTAATGGCTCATAAGACCGAGAATTTCCCGTAACTTAGTATAATCCATGGATACGCACAAGGCGTAAGAAATTGTAGTACTCTGCTAGCACAGTGTTTACTAAGACAAAGAGATCCGTAGACTCCTGTGTGAAGATCCAGAGATTGATCGCCCGAGAGTAAGTCCGACTAAACCCAGCTTTACAGTTGTTCAAAGTAGAATAACAAGCAGCTAGATGCCCACAACTCCGCAGTTATGCATGAGCTACAGATGCTCGAGTAGAACATTTAGGGCATTGTTAGACTACTGTCAGCATTCGGGCCATTCAACCCAGCTTATTCAGTAAGTCAAGGTTATGCGCCAGATTATTAGAGATCATGATCATTATCGGGATCCCTTCCGCATCAGATATAGGCACATGATGTGCAGACAGTCGCTCAGGTTATCCCAGCAACAAGTAGCCTAGCATCGGCCAGAAGGCCAGATAAGCTCTAGCTATACCGGTAGATCACCCGGGTGATTTCTCCGACATCGTAAGCCGCATGACCGCCAATTGTATGCCAAGTTCTCTAAATATGAATATGTTGTATCAATCAAGAGGAGAAGATGAAGTAGCAAACGCCCTTAGCTATAGATCGATTAGGAGTTTGGCGTATTTGCAACCCGAGCAACGGGAGTCGGTCAGAGATAATTCAATTAGTCAATTTAGCCGTTCATGTAACTAAATGAAGGACAACAGAGCGGTAATTCAGACCACCGT
Source organism: Datura stramonium (assembly GCA_018107945.1). Classification (NCBI taxonomy): domain Eukaryota; kingdom Viridiplantae; phylum Streptophyta; class Magnoliopsida; order Solanales; family Solanaceae; genus Datura; species Datura stramonium. The sequence goes on from JACEIK010007236.1 coordinate 60,762, forward strand.
CGTGTCGTCCTTAGTTGTGGAGGTAAAAGAACGACAATATGAAGATTCTGACCTGGTCCAAATGGCATTTATCCCAAGTAGCGGGAAGCGCCGCATTTTCGTATAACCGAGGATGAGGTATGGCGATGTGAGGGTCGCCTCGTGGTTCCGTATATTTCTGTGGCTCCGCCTGTGCATTATGAATGAGGTATAAGAAGAGAAATTGCTGAATTTGTATCCCAAAGGTCCTAACCGCCAACAGTGAAAGCAATAACATCGTAAAACCAAGCGAGTTAACTCAGACATAACTCAGGCATTCCCGGAAACGGGAAGCAGTGAATATGGATTTATGGCAGATTACCGTACTAGACATAGACATGACTCTATATGGGTGATAGTTAACAGGTTGACAAAATCAGCCTATTTCCCGCCATGAGAGCTACCTTCTCAATAAGATTATGCCGAGTTGTATATCCGAGAAATAGCCGATTGCAAGGAGTGCCAGTATCCATTATTTCAGACAAAGGAGTACAGTTTACGGCTAGATTTTGGCAGTCGTTTCAGAGAGGTCTGGGTATGCAAATTAATTTGAGCATAGCGTTCCACCTCGTACGTATGGGCAAGCCGAACGCACTATTCGACGCTCGAGGACATGTTACGAGCGTGTGTGCTAGATTTTGCCAATGTGATGAGAATTTGCCCCTAATCGAGTTTTCTTATAATAATAGCTATCACTCAGCTATCCAGATGGCGCCTTCGAGGCATTATAATGGGCGAAATGCGCACGCCATTGGCTGGTTTGAAATAGGGAATCACACATTGGGCCAAAGACATTGTTCAACAGTCAGAGGAAAAGGCAGTTTATCAGAGAACACCTACTGACTGCACAGAGCCGCCAGAAATCGTATGCAGATGTGCGGCGCAAAATCTGGCATTCGAGGTGAACGACTCGGCATTTTTTGAAAGTATCACCGATGAAAGGGGTGATGAGATTCGGCAAGAAAAGTAAGCTCAGTCCAAGATTTTTTGGGCCTTATCAGATTCATCGAAGAATAGGCCAAGTGGCGTATGAGTTGAACTTGCCTCCAGAGTTAGAATCTGTTCACCCGGTCTATGTATCCAGCGCGAGGAAATTCTGGTGAGACCTGGCCAAGAGCAAACCCCGGTTCGTGACATCCGTGTATTGACTTTTCTGCGTTTCAGATTTTGGGATAGTCCATATTACAGGGGAAACTCTGCCGAAATTTTTCTAAGTAATAAGTTGAGTAAATTGAGAAGTCCTCTAGATAACAGACTATCTGAGGACGAATGTTCCCAGCGGGGGAGAATGTTACACCTCGTAAAATTCCGGCACATAGATGGCCTATTCAAGCAGGTTGGTTAAGAGTATTTGAAAGCCATACATGCTAGAAAAAGACCCGGGAAAGATCGGACAAGCTCCAAGTCGCGCGTCGTAAGGCAAAATGCAACTTATAAATCGCATTCCAAAGACGCGATTTTATAAATCGCATTCCCCGTAATGCGATTTATGCGTCAATTATATATATGCCCCCACTTCGGTTTTAATTTAGTATATTCATTATATTTTCCAGAAACGTGAGAGAAAACAGAGGGGGCAAAGGATATGGATAAATTGTCTGATTACGCTGCCAAACGCGGTCCAAATTCAAATTAACCTCAGTACCGAGGCATTTAGCAGTGGAGCATTCCTACGAATTTGTTTCGCAAAAGTACGACCGACGAATCGTCGAGCTACCGGACTAAGGTAAGTAGAATTGCTCCAAAGTAGTGTTTATGTGCTCCTAAATGAAGTGAATACTTCTCCTTCCGGACTCGAAAATAGCAAGTTTTCGACTTGCTCTTCGATAAGCCTAAGTTTAGGCTAGAAATATATCGAAAGTGACGTTGTCTTTCAGAATAGTGTTGTATTTAGTACTAATTGACGTATATATGAATGCAGATTGGAGAAATAGCTGGAGTACTGACTGAGCCCCGTCCGACAGTTGATAACTCGAGGTTAAGGTATGTGAAGTTGTTCTTCGGCAAGTTAGTAAGCTTTAGCTATGTGAACCATAGTAAACTTCGTATTTGAAACTTCCGGAGTTGAATGTTGGAGGATTGAGGAAGTCTAGTAGATTCTGGTTTGCGTTGCCGTGACTGTATTCAGTCCGGGAAGTTAGTAAAGCATGCGCCAAAGGGCGAGTTGCATTCCATTCAAAAGATAGCCTATTGTATGATTAGCAAGCATGTTGTAGAATAAAAGAGATTCAGATTTTCGTAATAGTTAGTAAAGTAAACCAGATAGACAACACAGTTTTATGGCTACAGATTAACCATTCAGACAGATGAGATATTGGCATGATATTAGTCATTCGTACGTATAGCATCCTCGGCGCGCTTAGCTAAATAGTTAAATAAAGATTTAACCAAGATAATCAAAGGAAGAATCAATATAGTGCGTAAAGAGATCAAAATAAGAAATTAGTTTTCAGATAGTCTTTTTCAGTTATACATGCTTGCTATTTATATGTGCTATTTGCTTGTTGAGACTTGTTGTGGCGTGAGGGCCCCCTTATTGAGCGTCACGCCGACCCGCTGGTAATCATGCCGCCCAACGAGGGCTGCGGTGTGTGGGTTTACGTCACCCAAGGAGGGCATGCCGTCCCCAGCTTGGACGAAGATGGGATGAAGCTTTCCCCATAGCAGTCTGATTATCATTACAGGTGCAGCTCCGGCTTCAGTAGCCCTGTTGAGTTGTGGCCCGGGGAACCGCACTCTCTATCTCGTTACCTGCCTCGTACATACAGCTTATTACAGTAGTCTTGCCGTATAGCCCCGTTGAGTTGTGTCCGGGGAACCAGACTTCTATCTCATCGGTTTCACAGGAGTCCTCCAGACTCAGACACGGTTATTTATATCGCGGGCTATGGCCCGAGCCGGAGCCCAGGGGGCCGGTAGAGGAGCTCCGAGGAGCAACATGAGTGGAGTGACTTATTTTGGCAGGTGTTTTGACCGGTAGGGTATAATATAGATTGTTTGTTTCGCTTGGTGCCATCCGGCTTATGGGGGTTGGTATTGGCTCCTGCTTGCTACTTGTATATCTATTTATGTGTTATATACTAGCTACTAGACAGCAGGCCGTCAAGGCTTACAGGACGCTCCGCCTATCGCATGCAGCTACGATTCGCTCTACCAAGCTTCGCATTCAGCTATCTCCGCTATACAGCATTTGCTAGATATGCTATCTATATTCAGCTTGTTTCAGTTTATTATTTCAGTTGCTTTGCATACTCAGTACCAGCGGTACTGATGCTCCAGTGGCGCTGCATTACTTGCCTGCAGGTACTCATAGACGAGGAGGCGATCCCTCGTGATTCCAAACAAATATTGAGTCACGCTCTTGTCATCCGAGTCCGATTTCCGTGAGGTGTAGCTCTTACTTTGGATGTACGCATGGCAGGTCGGGGCCCCGTCTCTGATCATTTCTATTGTTACTCATAGAGGCTTGCAGATTGTATTTTATCTCCCTGTGGTCAGTTGAGCCGGTCGGGAGGCCGTAAGGGCTTGTATATCGTTTAGTATTTCTCTTTATGTTAATGTGAGAGGCCGTAGTTTGTCGTGCGGTGTGACCTTGCCGGTCACGAGTCTTACAAAGATTCTTGTGTTTAAGTTTCAAATGACTAGTCAGCATGGTGGCCTTGTCGGCCCGGGGCATAGGTTCCGATTTTGAGTATGTTCTGGCCGCCTGTTATTACAGGTGCATGTGGCTATAGGCCCAGATGGCCGCAGGTCCGTGTTTACGCCCCGTTATATAGCCCTTTGCTCTGGGTGAACCTAAGATAGAGCCAGCCATGCACTCATGTGCCTCGGCCCACCAAATAGTAGTCCAGATCTTTCTAGGCACCCAGGTGCCTGGGTCATACCCCTGCTGCGGGGCGTGATGCTTCCTCTCCAGTTACAATAGTCCAACGACGTTGTAAGGACTCAAACAACTCGGGATTAGTGAAGAGTACAAAGTTGCTCAAAAACACTTCCTTCAATATAAAATTACTCTCTTTTTATATAATGAATTGAATAAGACTTAAAGTATTCTTTCACCGTACTAACCTCACTACACACTAATTATCATATATTTTAGTATTATAATACATGAATACTAGTAGAAAACTTTACCACATATATAATTTACAATTGAGTGAGTATTTAAACAATAAACTCATTAAAAATCAAACCTCAGTCATCCTATTAATTACTAAACAGTATCTTATATATATTTCATGAGAAATTTTATTTTCAAGTCATATAATCAACAATATTTATGCGAGATTATTTTATTTTTTATAAGTGAACACTTACTTATTTTAAATTTAAAATAGAAAAATAATATTAAATTCAATATTTCTCTTCCTAATTAAAATGCTTGGCTAAGAAAAAGAAAAGGAGGAGAATGTATTCGAAATTTATGATTAGATAATTGTATCAAAATTGGCATTAGAAAGTATTTTCATTGCAATATTGTAAAAAAGTCTTTGCTTTCACTATTTTTTTAATGGAAGATCTAAAATAGACTATTTTTCTAAAGGTTTTTAATTAATATATTTGATCAAATATGCAAAATATTATCAATCATTATAGACAATTAAATCTGCTTTATCTATTTATAAATTATTGTTGGTTCGTGATTATGTAAATATTTTTATTTATAATTTCTAAATTTCTAAATATTAAAAAAAACTAAAATTAATCAGCTATAAGAGTCAAAAAATAACAAATTTTAATTTAATAATAGAAGTTCACACATACAATACTATGTCTGGATGGTTATTTTTTAAAAAGAAAATATAAGACTAATATCATCACTCAAAATTTGAAAATAAACAATAATTATTTAGAAAAAATTGTTCCTCCGTTATATTACAAAGATTGATGATTACATATTAAAAATAAAAATTAATAACATTGTTACCATTCTCCTAATCATTGATTTGAGATATATATTTAGTTTTTATTTCTTTTTATTGCTAGCTAAATAATCTAATTATGGAATACTATAAACTTTGTTACGTTATTGCCTTTTTTTATTTAAAACTTAATTTGTCAAGAAATAAAAATAAATTTCATATAAGTAATACTGATTATGTAATCTACAAAATAAAATTTCACAAGATAACCAAATACTATATTGAAGAATAATTATTTTTGTTATATCAACTTTAACAACATAGATAGATCTAACTAGAGCTGACAAAATAGTTAAAGAAATTCGATATGGGTAAGATAATTAATTTTAAAAAAGATATTCGTATAGATAATATGAATTTATTTATATTATTAATATTTATTTGTATGCTTGTTATTTTCTTTGAGTTTTCTTGCTTTGTGTCTCAATTGACTATTCCTAAAGTCATGAATAATATGGATTATTAGTCGGTTAATCATTTTCTATCTCGTTAAATATGATTAGGATGGATATTTTATCTTTGTTTGTTTAACTCATTGTTGACTTGCCCATCCACCCGACCCATCTGTCACTCCTAGATCAACAACAACAATAACATATTCAATGTAATATCACAAGTGAGATCCGAAGAGGGTAGAGACACGAGACATTACCCCTACCTTGTAGAGATAAAAATAGACTCTTGACTTAGAAAGCATAGCAAAGCAATTCGAAAAAGGAAATATAGAAATGAGAGCAATAACAACATCGAAATAATACAAAAAGTGATGCACCGTGTCATGACTAATCACATCTCTCAATTATTCTCTTTCCAACATGTCTCTACCTTTCTTCACACTCACTCATCGCCGCAACTTTCACACTTCACCACCGAAACAACGAAACTCTTCTTCACATGCTCAAACCATCTCAATTAATAAATAAATAAGTGCTTATACCTTCTCAAACAAAGTTAAATCTTAAATTGTATAGATAATATTATTTTTCTAATATGCAAATTTTTGAAAAATTAAAAATATTAAAAATATTTTATTTTCTTAAAAAGGTCCAAATTAAATTCTTTTAGGATACAAATATCAACTTGCAAATAAAGTAAGATAATTTGCCCGGTCATATTTTGTTTTTTCTTGGTTGAAAGGAAAGAAAACACCGTGAAGCGTGAAGCATACATTATTAACTTAGAATTGCTTTTCGTTTACTTTTGAGAAAATTACTTATTCATTATATTTAAAATAAATATATATTTTAATTTAAGAAAATTATTTATATTTAATTTATAATATAATAAAATTATTTTTTATATTACTCATATTCCATAAAATGGGTATAATATTCCGTTTCCCGAATATTCAGCCAAAGTTCTGAAAATTCTCTGACTCTTCGTTGTTTGGTCAAAAACTTAAACCACAATTAATTAATTAATTAATTAATTAATTAACTAAAAAAACAATAATTCTCTACAATCAAGATTTAAATCGCCGCGCAAAATGTCAATATCTTATTGGCTTGTTTTGGAAGTCAAACTACGGTTTCTAATCGGCGCCGGCTCGCCGAGTTTACTCTCCGCGTTGGCGAGTAATTCAGCTCTGGCCCACCGAAAGTAAAATTCACAACTGTGATTGATACACGCTTTGTTACCTTCAGGTAACGTTAAGGAAGGTTCGGTGAAAAAGCAGTGTTTCGCTACGTGGGCAGGGCGGAGACAATTTGCTGGTATTGGATTCATATAAATTCAACGCGAAATAAATTTATATAACTAATCAGTATAATGTCATAAGTGAATTACGATATGGGAAGGGTTTATATGTAACATTACTTGCTCAGAAGATAGAGAAATTGTGTTTGATAGATCTTGGCTTAATTGAAGCAACAACAAAATATGAAAGGCAAATATAAAGAAGAAGCAAATAAAATTAACAAATAGATCGAATTTTGAGATTGACAATGATCATTCTTTTTAGGTGAACTAATATTTTTTAACAATAATAAAACAAGTAATCAACTAATAATACTAAAATCAATAAATAAGACAATAGAAAGTAATACTAAAATTAAAAATAATTTTAATATAATTAATTCAATTTTTAAAAAAACAAAAAAAACATTTGAGATAGTCAGTTATATGAAATTGGAAATTAAATTATGATTGAAATAAATTAAAAATATTAAAAATATTTTTAAAAATAACTTAATATTCTTTTTTCTGTTTTTATATTTTTAATTAAAAAAACAAAAAAAACATGTAATTTAATTAAAATTAAAAATTTTAAATTTCTAATTAATTTTAAAAAATAATAATATTTCAATGACCATATATGAGTTGAAAGACGGTATTAAAGTAAAAGAAAGAGAAAAGACAAAGAACACTGAATGGGACAGAAAATCACGAATTGACCTAAAAGTCCCTAGTATGACAGGTGGAAGTAGTTGATTGGATTGCCCTAATTAGTAAATGTTATAATTTGATTAGAACCCCAAACCCCAGAAAAAACATACTTTAAGGAAAAAAAAAAAGGAAAAAGACAAAAACATACTATACTAGTATTAAGAATATTTATACTCTTTCTCTCCATTTCTCTTTCTTTCTTTCTTTCTTTCTTTCTTTTTCTCTCTCACCAAAGCCAAAACTCTGGCCAAAGTTTTGTAACTCTTGGTTTTTTTGGGGCTTTCTTTTCCTTCCGAGAAAAAAAGGAAGAAGAAGAAGAAGAAAAAGCTTAAATACATAGATATAAAAAATTCATAGTCACAGATATATATTTATAGAAATATTTATAAATAGAGAGGGGATTAGTGTTTTAGTTTGTTGGTATTTGTGGAAAGTGGAAGTCATGGGCTGTTTCCCTTGTTCTGGTGATCCATCGATCAAGAAACGAGAAAGAAAGAGAATCCAAGCCAACAATCAATACAAAAGGGATGATCAACCAAAGCCCAGACCAGGTTTTGTGCTTTTTTAATATACATAAAAGTTCGATTAGTCATTCTTCTGATTGGAGTAATTGTAGATATTGCGTTTTGGTTTGTATGTCCTTTTGGAAAATTCAATGGGGTTTGTTGGAAACTGATCGACGATTGAGTTTTTTGCCTAATTTTGGGGGTACCAAATTCATGCCCTTTAATGATTTTTGCTTTGTGCTGATCTGATCAATATTCGTTTTTAATCATTGCATGCATCTACGATTTGATTGTTCTTTGTTGATCCTTATTATCTTACTGTGCATGTTGGGGTATTGTTGATGTCTTGTTGATTATTCATAGAAGAAAAGAAAAAGTTGAATTCTTGACGGGTGTGTCCGCGTCGGTGCTGTTTTTACTCGAAAAAGGTCTAATTTTTGATTGAGGGTGTCTTCTAGGAAGTCTCTAGTACCAAGCAACATAGATTGTTGTGGTATCATTTCGAACTTTTGACTTTTTGGGTTTTTCTATTTATTTAATTATTCATTTTTTTTGGATGGTTTTGATGCTGCTGATTGTTGTGGTACCACAGAAGTATAATATCTTGCTGTAATATAATTTGAAAGTCTCTTTCTTTGTTTTGTCTTTTTGTAGCTCAAGAACTCTTCCTTCCTTTAGATTATGTAATCATTGGGGTTATCTTGGTATACTATTTTGTGAGAATCAGTACACTTTGGCTTTTACCATGCATGTGCTTGTCTAAGGCCGTTTTCTTCTTCAATGGGGCCTCACTTTCTTTCACTCCTAATGTTTTTTGGTGCTTATTTGTGTTTTCCTGTGGTGTAGATGCACTAAAGGCGAGTGAACATAAAGTTGTGAAGAAGGAAGAGTCTGAAGATGCAAACCAATCTAAAACTAGGATGGATGGCGATTGTAGTAGCGTTTCTAGAGATGGGGAAGCTGATGGCATTAAGATTAATGGAGTGAATAAGGCTGGCGTTTAAATTTAATGAACTGGTAGCCGCAACAGAAAATTTCAAAGCAGAGTACTTCTTGGGTGAAGGAGGCTTTGGCAAAGTATACAAAGGTCGTTTGGCAGATACTGGTCAGGTCAGCTCGATTCCATTCTTGTAAAATTAATCAAAATTTGCTGCCTGCAGGAGATTGTTTGTGTGGCTCTCTTGCTCTTTTGAAGCTTTCTTGCATTTATTCTTTGCTGGTACTCATAAAATGGTTGAGTATAAGGATAATTGATTTGTTTGCTGAGGCCTGTTTTTTTTTTTTTTTTAATGGAAGATTGTAGCCATCAAAAAACTCAACCCCGATGGATGTCAGGGAAACAGGGAATTCATTGTGGAAGTACTCACTCTAAGTATGGCTGACCACCCTAATCTTGTCAAATTAATTGGTTATTGTGTCGAGGGACATCAGAGGGTGTTGGTCTACGAGTACATGCCTCTTGGTTCATTAGAAGACCATTTACATGGTATGCCATACACTGAAGAAATACCATCGAATTTGTGTTTGCTGATTTGTTACTTTCCAACAAATTCCACTCTCTTGGCCTTGATAAACTTATGTTGCAGACCCATGGCCAGATAAAACGCCTTGATTGGAAACACCAGAATGAAGATAGTAGCTGCAGGTGCTGAAGGGGCTTGGGAGCATTTGCACGACAAAATGAAACCGCCTGTTATTTATCGTGACTTAAAGGGCTCCAATATTCTGCTTGGAGAGGGGTACCATCCAAAGTTATCTGATTTTGGCTTGGCTAAAGTGGGTCCTCTTGGAGACAAGACCCATGTCTCTACCAGAGTGATGGGCACATATGGATACTGTGCACCCGATTATGCTATGACTGGTCAACTGACATTCAAATCAGATATCTACAGCTTTGGAGTTGTTCTTTTAGAGATCATCACAGGCAGGAAAGCAATCGACAATACAAAATCTGCTGCGGAGCAAACCTGTTGCTTGGGTAAGATATCTTTGTCATTAGTCTGCTATATGTATATTTGTGTGGTTATACTGTTATAAGAAATGGTTTTATCTTTATTACTTTTTATCAGACAAGACAGGATTTGTCCACTCCCGTTTCTTGCTCTTGCTTGTCTGCAGTTTATGTAAAAGTTAGTTGAGCATCAACCTGTAATATTAAGGTAATGAATCGAGTGGCCTAAGACATGTATAAACCCCTTTTGTGCCCTTCTTATACCGACACATAAATTTTACCCCTCCTGCATGTGTAGTAATGTAACTCTAATGCGGACTTACGAGTGTGAGGATGAGCTTGTTAGAGTTAGCTCTGATATTATATTATATGACAAAATCTGAGCATCCTACCTAAAACATAAGGCAACGATTGGAGATCTGGGGCGATCCAAGACCTTTTTAAACCCCTTTGAATCTTTTATACATAACTGTTTAGAAGGTCAAGATAGAAGTTCTTAGTCAATAAGTTTACTGCTTCCTGCTTGAAATAGTTGATGCTCTCTGTGTCATCTTTTCATATTTGGTCATATTGAAAGGTGTGAGGTAGGATAGTCATGTACATATGGGTAGTGCCCTTGGAATCCGATGTCCTGTTGGCTGGGCTGGGCTGGCCAGAATGCCTGTAAGTGATTTAATCAGCCATGAGACTAAAGAATGGGGCTACTTTTATTTTTCTGGTATGAAGGTCAAGGTCTACATTTCCCCCTATCCTTTTTCCCTGGCCATATGCGGCCCTGCTTACGAATCTTGTATTGGTCTAATCAGATTGTTATTGCCTTTTGTGCCTTTGGAACATCGTGGTCATTTACATTTTAGTCTAGAATCTTGACAAGTGACTGGAAAATATATTATAACACAGATTCATCAAGTAAAAATATTAGAAGTATAATACAGAATTATGTGATACACATCACAATTAGCTTTTGAGGCATGATAATTGGGTATATATGGCTGGTAAAGCATTCTTTGCCTTTATCATTGAAGCATCTATTCAGCAGCTGTGCCTGATATATCAGATGAAGCCCTTTGATTTGACATGTGTGCTACGTCAGTTCATACATTGAATTACTGATTATAAGCTTTACATAGCTGCAATTTGAATTTCTTTTGGGTATGAAAGATGTAGGCTATCAAAAATTCTATTTGATCAATCAAGAAAATTTTAAGTAGGAGCACCATGCTCTGACTTGTGAAGAAAGATTATTCTCTTCCACTCAAAGACACTTTGAAAGAGCTAACACCTATGTGCTGGAAAATATTTTTTCCCTTTTTTTTGAGCACTCAAATATCTCATTCCAAATGCCGTTGACCGTTAGTTAGAGAGTAATATTGCTATTTATGTAAAACCATATATACATATGCCAATTTGACATGGAAAAATGAGCCACTAAACATTGACTTGATAATTGTAAAATGGCATGTGATTGGACTTATTGATATCCTCCTCCTCTTCTGAGAAATAATTTGAACGGTAGACATAAAAATGAATAGACCAGTGAGAAACATCTAAAAGATTTGACTTGCAGGATTATAATATTTGGAAGTCCTATTTCTGTTTTGTCTAATGATTACAAATATCTGCTGATGAGGCACTTTATTTAACATGATAACTCTACATCTGCAGGCGCGGCCATTGTTCAAAGACAGGAAGAAATTCCACCAGATGGCTGATCCAGTACTAGAAGGTCATTATCCTGTGAGGGGTTTATACCAAGCTCGGCAATTGCTGCAATGTGTGTCCAGGAGCAACCTAATATGCAGCTCTCATTGCTGATATTGTCACTGCTCTCAACTACCTTGCCTCCCAAAAGTATGACCCTGAAGCCCAGCCTCCCCAAGATCGCGGAAATTCTTCTAAAAAATCCAGGTCAATTGATGAAACAAAGAACCCCATTAATGTCGATGGGCATGACAGAACGAGTCCAGAAGACTAAATTTAAGAACCACATTGGCTCCCTATGCTGGAAATCATCCGGATTTCTCTGTCCGAGGCTGGTCTGTTCACGAATCTTGATGTACTTTGCTTCCCAAATCCGACCATGTCGGGTGTTCAAAGGCCTGTTAATAGGCAGCTTGCCTTGTTAATACCTTGTGTCACATGATAACAGGTGCAGCTCAAAATCTAACGTAATATAAAACCAAGATTCTGCTTTTGCTGCATGTCTTGCTCTCTCTTTCTCTGGTGTAAATGGAAAGGCTAGTTATTAGTGTGTACATGCAGATAAGGATTCAAAGGTATAAAGAAAAGATGAAAGGTTAAATTAAGGAGTAGATGCTTCACTAACAAGTGGTCACTCATTCTGTTTGAATTTTTGGTTGCTTCCAAAATTTAAATTTTTCCTCTACTTTTGATAAAAAATATAGCCTTCATTGGTCACTTTATTTTTTGTCAGTCTTTGAAAATTTTCCTGGTTTATTTGAAATTAAGTTAAATTTATTTTTATTATATTTTTTAATCAAAAATATTTTCATTGTTATCTAAATAGCTCAAAAATTTATTTTCATCTAATCAAATAGCTCAAACACACCTTTATATTAACGAGAAAATGGCCAATTCTGATTTTAATCATTTTTTTTTCTTGTGATAAATATTATAAATAATATAAAAAATAAGTAGTAGAGAAACTTTTTATTTTAACAAGCAAAAGAAGATGATATAGCAGTTCTTTTTCTTCTGACTCCTTACGTAAAGAGATAATTCATTATTTCTGCACATTAAATCATGTACCTTTCTTGCATAACTATTTAAATATTTTGTTTTCCTACATTAGTAATAGTGATTTTATTTTTTTATTTTAAAATATAAGGATAAAAAATTAAATTATTCTAGATTTTAATCGAGAGTATAATAGTTTTGAAAGAAAATATAGTCAAATCTTGTTATAGTAGTGTCAAAGTTTGTTTGAAAATTTCATGGCTGTTAAAGTGAAGTGCTTGAAAATTTCACGGTTGTTATAGTGAGGTGCTATTATATATGTATATTGACATTTGATGTTTAGATTTCATGTAACTCTTATAAACAAAAGTACGCAAAAATCTAGTTTAATGATTTTGTGTACCAAGAAAAACGAATGTATTTGCTACTCCGTCCATCTCAAACTAAGTGATATTTTTAGTTTGGGTACACCTCTTAAGAAAATTACTTATTTCACAGTAAAATGTATCTTTACTAATTTACTCCTAATAAAGACCTTGAAAAATGATGTAGTTTTATAGTAGCTTTAATATAGTAAAACTTTATTTAATTAAATAAGGGTAAAACTGAAAGAACATTGTTACTGCCCTTTGATTATTAAAATCTTATATCATTTATTTTGAAAAAATATTATTGATTAAAATATACTTTTAAAACACCACTTATTTTGAAATGGATGGAGTAACCAATTTAACTAAAAAAATATAAAAAGTATGAATGTAAAAATGGTACACACCGTAGTCTTTCTGCACGCACTACGATCATAACTGGTAGACACTATCTTAATATAATTTTTTTCTTTTATATATTCATACTTGAAATTTACTATGTGCGCTTATATTAATGATGATTATCATAAATATTTTAATATTTATTTTTATACATAATATATTTCTTATAAAATATCGTTGCATAATATTTGAGTATGATTGTTATAGAGGAGTAATTCTACAATAAGTGTACTGCTATACTGAACATCACTACTGATATAGTTAGTATTGTTATAGAGAAATAAAATATAATATGAAAACTGGATTCGAGAAAATCAGCCGTTATAGTAAAATATTGTTATAACGGCAATTGTTATAACGAGGTTTGATGTAGTAGAATAAAAATTTAATAAAAATTTAATGTTGGTAATTGAACTTTATATATTATAGAAATTGTCATTTAAACCGTCAAAGTACGAAATTTCATAATCTCCAATATAAGTTTTTGATCAAGACTTTACAATTAAAAGCATTTGTCCCGAATTTTAAAAGGAAGGAAAAAGTTGCCCAATTTTGAATAGTTCAAGGAAAAAATGACCCTCTTTTCTTATTTTGTAAACTGCCGTAAGTAGAAAGAATATTTTAAGCTATTTGATTAGTTAAAGATCACAATTTTGGAGCTAGTTTATTAATGGTTGAAGATATTTTTGAGTCTAAAATATAACAAAAGATAAAATTAATTTATTTCAAATAGTTTAAAAGTATTTTTTGATTTTTTTAATTTTAAAAGTCATGCTAGGTTAAAATTTTGATCACTGAAAGTGAAATCGAAATAATTAATAATTTCAAAGTTGAAGGACTGTTTGAAAATTTACTCCATTTTTCAATCGGAACTCATTTCAAAAGCTAGTACTGTCCAAGATCCTAAAAGGTGAGATCACATTTTTCAATTGATGCAAGACGCTTATCACCTCTCTACTTAATTTCACACGGCATCGAAAGGGCAAAAAAATTTAGAAAATCTCAAAACGAATCAAAGATTTGAAAATTTATTAAAACGGATACTTTATAAAAAATTTAAAAAGAAATTTGATGACGTTGACTCCCAACGAAGTTCTATTTAATTTTTAATTATATTATATTTCCAGTTATAATTTATTTGTTTTTGGGTGATTTTGGGTTTAAAAAGTTTACGTTGGGCTCCTAACGAGATTCTATTTAAAAGTTTTAATTTTTTTATATGTTTCTTAAGCTGGCAGCCCAACGAGTGATAGATTTAATTATTTTTTGGGTAATTTCGTGTAACTAACATAGTAAAAATAAATAAAAATTAAAGCATCTCGTTGGTAAGCCAAGGAGGATTTCATTGAGTTTTTTAATTATTATTAAAGTAGGCTGAATATTAGTTTAAATAAGCAAAAAAATTAATGAATTAAGGAGAACCTCATTGGCTTCTAATGATGTTCTATTTTAATTCTTTTTTTTAAAAACTGAATAATAGGATACAAAAATAATTTAAAATGATTAGATCCTTGTTAGGCTCCCAACAAGATCATTCTTAATTAAATTTTGTAAAGCAAAGAGCTAAATAAATAAAATTAAGAAGAATCTCGTTAGTCATCCGATGAGATTCTATTTTAAAAAAAATTATTTTTTATAAGTTCCTCGTTGGCAGCCCAACGAGGATAAATTTATTTTTTTGTAATTTTGTGTAACTAAAATATAGTTAAAAAAATATACTCGTCGAATAAAGGCTTTCGTGCCCTTCAAGGTAAGTTAGCTTAACGTACGCCTCGTCCATGGGGAGGAGGACGAGAGTGCCGACTGCATATGATTGAGTTTGCGGAGGTGACCGAACAACAGCTGGAAGAAGGACGGTGCCATTAAGATACCGTTGATTAACTTGGGGAAAGCGGAAAATGGAGGAAAAATTGGGGGAGCCGAGAAGCGGGCATGGGTGGACAATCCGACTCGAAAATCAGTTGCGGATCTTATGGATACTTCAAAGGAGTTGCAGAGCTATGAATCGCATGTTTGTGCAGCACAAAGAAGGTGCAAATGGAAGTCACCCGACATCGCCCAATGCCATGCAATCGACGACTAAGATAGGAAACCGTGCTGTACAACAATGCAAAGCCCTAATGGGTAGGGCCAAACCCTATGGGGAGAATTAGCGGGAGTTCAAGTAGTAAAATGTCATGGGCTGATGAAGTTGAACGACAAATAGAATATGAAGAAGGAGTCGGTTCGGGATAAGTTCGACATTGCGAAAATGAGTAATGCAGGTTTCAATTAGAGTTTGTTGAACCGGCTAAACATGGTGAGTCCTCTATATGTGCTATTGAAGTTGATGATATTAGTACAGAGATAGATTTCTGGAAAAATGCAGTAGTATGTTATGTTGGGGGCCACTTTTGCGTTGATTAAGGGGTTTATATGCAGGATTTGGGGGAAAAAGGGTATAAATAAAATAGCAATGATGAAGAATGGCATTGTGTTGGTTAGATTTGATTCCGCCGTAGCAAAAGATGAGGTGATTCAAGGGGGAATCTATCACTTTGATAATAAACCATTCATTGTGAAAGCATGGACCTCAGAGATGGAATTCACGAGAGAGGAGTTATGTACAGTTCCTATATGGGTTCGACTACCAGGATTGGATTTCAAATACTGGAGTCCAAGGGGGTTGAGTAAATTGGGGAGTCTGATTGGCAAGCCTATTATGGTAGATCAAAATACAGAGAAGAAGCAGGGACTAAATTTTGCAAGGATGCTGGTGGAAGTTGACATGAATGGGGATCCTCCAGATGTAATCAATTTTGTAAATGAAAAAGGCAATGTAATGGAGCAAAAGGTGCAAAAATATGATTGAAAACCAAATACTATGTTCACATTGTAAGAAGTAAGGGTAAATGGGGTGGAGGAATGTAGGAAGGTGAAGAAATAAAGAAATTGCGTATATGAAGCAGCCGGAACAACTTGCAGATAGTAAGCCAGAGGAAAGTTTGAGGTTGCACAAGTGGAGGCCACAGAAGGGTGCAAGTCTATGTGTAGAAGAAAATGGTGAACCATGAGGGGATTAAGGGAGGATAACTCATTCGAACAAGGAAGAAAATATAGGAAAGCGGAGTACAATTATGGAGCCGGAGTGCCATCAGGAAGTACACAGGAGGTTCAGCTGGAACAGGGAAACACTTTTCAGATTCTAAAAGAAATTGAGCCTGAGTATGAGATATCTAGGAATACACCTAGGAAGAGGGTGGTACCCCCCAAGTAAGAGCAATGGAGAGCATGTTGTGTTGGAATGTTAGGGGCTTGAATGCCCTAATGCGTAAGGAGGTTCAAATCCTATGTCAAAGGGAAAAGAGTGCACTGGTGGGATTGCTAGAAACAAAAATTAAAGAGGTGAATGTTGAGAAAGTGGCAAAGAACTTATTTGGGGGTTGGGGCATGGAGACAATCCGAGCAAGATATGGGAGGCAAAGATTTTGATGTTTTGGAAACTCGATTGTTTTATGGAAGGAGGAAGGTGGCTTGCATTTTCAAGCACTAACTTGTGATGTCTATGGGGTATCATATAAGAGGGTGTTTGCTATCACAATGGTGTATGGTTTTAACACAAGGAGATGGATAGAAGCAATTGTGAGCATATTTGAAAGAAGTAAGTGCTGGTATGAATAAACCATGGGTGGTAATGAGAGACTTTAACTCAATACTTTCACCGAGGATAGAATAGGTGGAAATAGAGTGAGCAGAAGGTATGCAGTGGACTTTCATGAGTGTGCATTTCAACTTGTGGTTTAATAGAGTTGCCCAAGGTGGGGAATAGATACACTTGGAATGATAGACAGGAGTAGACAAGAGTGTTCCTCTAAGATTGATCGGGTATTTGTTACCGAATGGTCGCTACAGATGCCCTCGATTTCAATGCAAATTTGGCCAATGAAGGCATTAGTGATCATTGTCCAGTAAAGGTAGGGACTGTGGATATCCAGAGGAGAAGCAGAGCTGCATTCAAATATTGCAATGTATGGGCAACTCATCCAAACTTCCCGAACATAGTTGAAACCGCATGACACAAATTTAATGGGGGTATAAGATGTGGCAGGTGGTGCGTAAAACCGAAGATAATAAACAGGGAATTAAGACAGCTAAATAAAGTTCATTTTAGCAGAATTGTTAATGAAGCAGAAGAAGATAGAGAGGCAATCGGTTAAGGCTCAACAGGATATGCATAATAGTCCAAATGATGTGACATTGCAACAAGAGGAAAAGAGATTATATGATAAGTTTAGAAGATCTTCTTACATGGCTGAGATGTTCCTACAGCAGAGAAGCAAAGCAAACTGGATTAAGCTGGGGGATGATAATACAAAGTATTTCTTTTTCATAATTAGGCATAGGAAGCTGCAGCAGGGAATTATGCAATTGAGAGATAAAGAGGGGGTGATGAAAACCACTCAGGATGAGATTGCTAAGATATTAGTAGACTTTTATAGTGATTTGTTGGGAACTACTGGTATGAATAGAAGAGCAGGATCAAGAAACA
>JACEIK010007237.1:21775-78499 GCA_018107945.1 Datura stramonium
ATGTGGTTCTGGTTAGATGTTGTGGTTGTATAGGTGTCTATAGGCCTAGCCAGCCGGGGGCTGTATTTACAGCCTCTATATAGCCCGTTGATTATGTGAATCAGAGTTAGAGCCAGCCAGGCACCAGGAGTGCTTAGACTCAGCAGTCTAGCAGTTCAGGTCCTAGTAGGTCACCAGGTGCCAGTCATACCCCCAAGGCAGGGCGTGACATTAACTCTAAAAGTCTGAAACTAAAGATAAGAATAAAGACAATGAAAGTAAATATAACTCCATCCCTCGAATGATGAGGACTCACCACTGACAGCTACTGATGGGCACCGGACTGAAGCTAATTGTGATGTTATGCCTAAGTATCTAAACCTATATTATGATAAGATATAGATCAAGAGAGCATATGTGTTCAGTACTTCGAATGTACTAAGCATATAATGTATGCAACGGACTAAATTTAATATCTTGAAAATTTGAAATGTTGTACGAAATGCATAAACTAAACTGAAGTACAATGACCTTATCTGAGATGCATAAATACTGATATGGATAATATTCTAAGGATTCATAATGAAAGTACAAGTAAAACTGATTTGAGGGTCATATACATGCATTGAAAACTAAGTCTATAACTATGAATGAAACTGCAATAGCACGGAACTATGGGAGAGTTTGTTAACCGACATAAATCATGTGAGCAAAATGTGGAGTCCATGTATATGCCCCGTCAAGAGGACCCAATATACCTTGTTGGGGTATAAAGGTATACACCCCTTCAAGACCCAATATACCTTGCCAGAATATAAAGGCATGACTGGTATGATTACTAAAACTAATGCCTGTTCAGGCTAATGAACTACAGTGGCACGTAGTTCTAGGACTTGGGTGCGTTGAACCCCAGTCCAACTCAATTCTTATTACTACTCCCAAATGATAATTTAAAAAAAAGATCAAAAACTGGTGCTCTAAGACTATAACAAATTCTTCTTGAGTAATGAATCTCGGGGCTACGAAGAATATATCTACGAAGTTAAATCTTTGAAATTGTACCAAATTGAATGGAGCCCTAAGGAGAAGTCATAGAAATCATCTCTATCTTAGACAAGAGCATCTGTCAGTGATAGTAGGTACTTCTACCCTCTCAATATATAAGAATTCATAAGATTTTGCCAAATTGAACTCATTGAGACATGTTGCCATTGTGTTTTGCGTGATGATGTTGCTGGCCTACTTCTAGAAATAGATAGCCCTATTCCCTTGACATATGATCTAATATACAGAGGGATTATGAGTTCTTGATCGAAGTAGGATTTCTAGACCGGAGTTCAGCAATTGAGGTATGTTAAGGATAACTTCCTTTGGCAAGTTATTTTTGTAGTATAGTTGATACGACTTGTACTTTCATAGTAGTTTGTGATAATGTGTATTGTGGTTAGCTGCTACGAGTTGAATTGATATTTTATTATAGTTTCCCTTGTCGGGGTTAGTCATGTTTTAGATTTTTCTCTTGTTAGAAGCAGCCTAGAGATTACCAATTTGTATTATTGCTGCCTCGTTTGGCTATAGATGTTTTGCTGCCTTACCAAGGCCAGAGAGGCTTGTGGTTAGATGTGGATTATACCTTATTAAAGTGGGAAGAATAGGACGCATCTTAGCAACATAACTTTTTATTTTTGACGCCTATATAAATAGGAAAACTCACCTACAGACCGTTGGCGTACCTTGACATCTACAGGGCTAGAACTTCAATAGTACACTCTTACCTTCGAGTTAGTGGCACTAGGGTTGCCTAATGAACTCGATAGTAGGTTGTCAGATGAACTACTTATTGTCAGTAACTGTATAAGCTTTGTAAGACCTACATCTTGTCGTATAGTTTGTTTAGGAAACCATCCTAGCTGTTATTAGTATGATATACTATGTGATATCCTAAATAGTGATCTTATTAGCTGCCAAATGTGGGGCCAATACCCTTGGCTATTCATGCAGAGGCCTACGTACATGTTTCCTAGAAGGGCTAAGTCGAAGTAAACCTGCTTACAGGGCTATAGGTTGCTCATATGAGCTATATGACATCTGGAAGAACCAGATTGAGGCCTACAGATCCATATTGAAATATATTCACTTATGGACTTCCCTTATGCTGTACTGGCATCACTGAACCTAAGTAGAGTCTTGTGTGCTCGGGGTCTAGTTACAGGAGCCCAAAAGGCTCAAATACAGTTACAGGAGCCCAAAAGGCTTAGATACAATTACAAGAGACCAGAAGGCTCATATATTGTTACAGGAGCCTGGAAGGCTCGGACACAGTCACAAGAGCCCAGAAGGCTCGGATATAATCTTAAAAGATGAGTATGTTAGTTACAGCTTCCTGTGGGGCTATAGTGGTACAAATAGAAGTATATAGATTGTTTTGTACTTTTCGGGCCTTATGGGGGATAGGTAGTTTATTCTGTGTTGTTTATACCTTCAAGCTTATATGGGCCAGGTTAGGTTCTTGTTTGAATATTACCTATTAGTTAGAGTTCATGTTTGTAAGATCGTACAAATTAATTTCTATCTCTTATTGATGATTACATTCAACTCCTTTATCAGCTTCTATTTAATAATTATTATTGTCTTTCGTACTCGGTACATATTGTACTAACTCCCACGCATGGGGCACTACATACTTTCCTGCAAGTTCAGACAAACAGGTTCCAAGCCCTTCTTAGTAGTCGTTCAGCTTCAGCAGACTGGCCAGCTCCCTTCCTCCAGAATTGCCAGACATTAGAGGTTTTTATATATTTTGATGTATAGTTTTTGGGTAAGCCGAGGCCCTGTCCTGACTAATATTTTACTCTTTAGAGGCTTGCAAACTACAATTTTTGGTTAGACATGTGTGTTGGTTGTGTGGGCCTAATTGTGTTGTCAGTGACAACCTTGTTTGCTTGTATATATGTATATGTGTGTTTTTATTCCTTTTGATATGATTTAGACGGCATGGTGGTCTGGTCGGCCAACATAGGATGACGTTATTATTACAATTGTTAGGTCAGCTATTTTTGTGAAGGTGTGAATTGCAGCCTTGTCGGCCTAAGGCTATGTTTTGAGACAAGATATAACTGATTGTTTTCTTGAATGTGTGTTGATGGTATGCACAAGAAGTGTATACATGAAACTAGGTCAGTTGAGCGTCTAGTGTGGCATTAGGTGCCAGTTACGCCTCCCTAGATGGGGCGTGACATGAAAATATGAAATGTAACTAAACGTAAAATCATGAATATCATATAATAATACTTGTAGGAGTTTTGAAAACATAAACTGGGTGAGATCCCTAAGACATGATTTCTACAGGACTGAGATTTCTATATTTTCTTAAAGCATTTGCGACACAAGGGTATAGGATAACCTTTTTTGAAATCCCACATACCTAGAGTTGAAGAATTCTTGCTAGAATTTTGAACCTTGAAGCTTTTGAAGAAGAACCCTAGTTCTTGACTTGAGAGAGTATCTAATCGCTCCTGACATTTTATTTCTAAGAGTTTAGGAGAGAATGAGGGAAAGGATAAAATAACTACCCTTAATCCCCCTCGAAAAGACCCCAAACAGACATAGTTTAGGAGTTAAAAGTATAGAAAGTTACAATAATAACTCTGAAAAATATATTGAAAATTGATCGTCCAATCCCTATGAGCCACACCACGACTCGACATGTCGTACCATGACTTATTGTGTGCACTTGTGGTCAATTTTGACCACTTTTAGAACTTTTTACCACGACCAGATAGGATGGGTCATCCTAAGTTACCATGACTCATGTTTTGGTCTCATGGTTCCCTAGAGGAAAATTGCAAAGTTACCGAACTTGTGCTATGGTGCTCTGGACGATTCATACGATGACTCATTGTCTGAGCCAATGACTCATTCCTTGAGTCGTGGTGATTGGGACCAGGAAGGACTTGTACTAATTACCATGAGTCATCCCACATCTTGTGGTCTCACACTACGGTTGGTGGTGTGAGTCGTCCAATGGGAAAATTCCAATTTTCTAATGATTTCTGCTTCATGTCTAGGATCTGATCTTAAGAACTTTTGGGGTGTTACATTATCTCCCCTTTAGAATCATTCATCTTGGAATGGAGATTGAATCTAAACTGATAAGGGAAGAGTTACTAATCCTGAAATTTATTTCTGACATCTGAGTAATTGACATAACAACTGATCTAATTGAGAGTAAAAACTCAGCTAAATTAATTGACATGCATGAATACTAAAAGTTTCAAGGACAACTAATAGGACATGAAACTGAGTAGAATACTATGGAGGAAACTATTACCTCAAGCTGGAACTGAACTAGAAGGAATGCGATGAGGGTACTTGGCCATCATGCCTGCTTCTACTTTTCAAGTAGCTCCCTCTACAAGCTGATTCCTCCAAAGGAACTTCACTGAAGTGACTTTCTTATTTCTCAACATACAAACCTGATGGTCAAGAATCTCAATCGGGACCTCCTCTTAAGAGAGACAATCTTTCACGACCACGTTCTCTGAAGGAACAACTAAGGTCCGGTCATCAATACACTTCTTCAACAAAGAAACATGAATGACTGGATGCACTAATGCAAACTTTGTAGGTAAGTCCAACTCATAGGCCTACAAGACTCAAGATCCTATAAGGACCAACATAGTGGGGACTGAGTTTTCCTTTCTTACCAAACCTCATCACCCTTTTCATGGGTGAAATTTTCAAATAAACCCAATCATCATTAGCTAACTCAAGCTCTCTTCTCCTCACATCTGCATATTATTTTCAATGACTCTGAGCTATTTTCAGTTAATCTCTAATAAGTTGAATTTTCTCTATAGCCTCATGAACTTAATCAATCCCCATTAAGGAAACTTCACAAACCTCAAACCACCTTACAGTCACGCCTCGAGCCTACACTCTGGGCATGGCCAACACTCAAACTACCTAGTGGTCCAAGCGAACTCTTGCCTGGCTTATTACTAGCAAAGTATATAATAAAGTAATGTGAAAACCAGAATTGCGTGAGCTCAATAAAATAAAAATGAGACTTTTATCAATATAACTCAAAACAATGTTAGAAAATAACACTTTTTACTCAACTCTAACTAATTTATCAAGCCTCTAATGTCTGAAGATTGGCATCGAGATAAAGCTCCCACGACTACATTAAGCTCTACTATAAATAAAATCAAAACTAAAGTATGAGTGGGGCTCTATAAAAGTAGGAGGCTTCACTAAATGTTGGATGAAGTGAGATCCTAGTGAAGCGTCTGCTGCTGTTCCTGTCTACCTTAATCTGCATCATTGTAAGATGCAGCGCCAAAGGGAGTCAGTATGTTAGAATATAGAATATGTGAAATGGCTGAATGAAACAAGAAGTGGCAAGAATATCTAAACCCAAAGAATAAAATGACTAAAAATAACTGACTAAATTAGAAACTCTAAATGATGTATTGAACACAAGTATGAAAGATGTGTAAACAGTTATGCAATAAAACTATGCATCAAAATAATCTCTAAATATACATGTATATATATGTGTGTGTCACTTTAGTTTGGAGTTTCTCATAACTAACACATATCATGAATGAGCACATGATGTCCAACTTCTAACCCAAGTTGAGAGAGTCATCCAAAGCCTTGCTAGGGCAGAGGACGAAGCTAAATTGTGGATCTATACTAAAGCCCTTACCAGGGGCTATTTGAGGAGTCATCTGAACCAATGGCACGATCCTAACCTATGCTCGCTATGTAGTTATGGGTCTTATGGGTTATCTGAAGCCTTTGCCCATCGGGGTGATAAATAATCCTCCCAAAACTACGCTCATATAAATTTGCCTATCTGAGGCAGCTGAAAACATCTTTTATAAGGAACTTTAGCTGAAATTATAATAGATGTTTAAAAATCTTGTTGAGCCTTAGCTCAAAATCAATAATTTACTCATGACCCTTGGCTCAAAATCTATACATAAAAAACTTGTGAGCTCCTATGCTCAAAAACTTTAGGTTTCAAAAATAAGGCTTTACTTTAGCTTTTGAAAATCATGCTATAAACTAAATTTTCTATCTGAAAATCTCTTTATGAAATTTCCCTAAAGTTCTGCTCACCTTTAGTCATGTAAATAATTCATGAAAATAATGCATCTATCTCATAGTACAAATCTTTCAAAAATAATGACTTTTGCGCAATTAGGTCTATGGAATAAGAGACATGAACCATGATCAACAATCAATAATCAAGAGAGTAGGATTATGAACAAAAATCAAAAGATACAATAGATATAGCACATTAGCAGAACTTAATCAATGAACAATTCAACTTATAGGGAAGACGACCAAATTAAGAAATTGGGAATAAACCCTAGCTTTAACTTCAACAATTGTTTATTAGATGTATGGCATAAACAAGAATAGGATTCCTCATTTAGTTTATCCTTACATACCTGGAATGAATAACCCTTGCCTTAAGCTTGAGAATCCTTAAGTTGAAGATGAATTACTAACTTCCTTGAGAGCTTGAGCACTATTAAATCTTGAACTTACATTGTTAGGAGAGGGAATGCGAGTTTAGGTTAATAATACCCTTAAATACCCCCTTTAGGATTCCCAAAATGTTCTAGTTTAGGCGATAAAATATGAAAAATTACTAAAATAACCCTAGGATCTCTTCTGTAAATTAGGTCGTTTAGTGACAACGATTCATAACACAAGTGTTAAGTTACTCCAGAAATCATGGTGACCTATGAATTGTCACAGAAGCATTTTGATCAATCTCTGATCCCTTCACAATGGCTAGACAGAATAAATCGTTATCTGCCCTAACAAGTCATTACTTCCACATGTTACTACTAAAGCAAAATTGGACATTCTCTACTCCTCACCTCATGACCTGTCAGAACAAGTTGTTACTAGGTGTAACAAGTCATTACTTGGCTTGATGGGACTGGGATTTACTATAGTTGTTCATCATGAGTTATACCATGACTCGTGGTCAATCATAACGTGTCTTTAAGTAGCTCGTTCTTTGATAAGAATTTAGTTTTCCTGCTGGTTTATACTTCAAGTCTAGGGTCTGATTTTAAGAACTTTTGGGGTGTTACGTTATGTCCCCATTGGGATCATTTGTCCTTGAATGAAGACTAAAACTGGCTTAATAGTTGATCGATCTAAGAGTAACTAAACTAAACTTGACTGAATACATGAAACGTGCAAGCATACTAAGGATCTTAACAACAGCTGAATGAAGCATGAAACTGATAAGAATACTATTATAGAAGATTATTACCTCAAGATGATTCTAGACTAGGAGGGAATGGATGAGGGAATTTGGCTATCATATCTGCTTCAGCTTCCCAAGTAGCTCCCTCAACTAGCTAATTCCTCTATAACACTTTCACAGAAGTTACTTCTTTGTTCCTCAACTTACCAACCTGATGACCAAGAATCTAAACTGGAACCTCATCATATGATAGGTTTTCCTTCACTCCCACACACTCTATAGGAAGAATGCAAGAGGGGTCACCCACACACTTCTTAAGCGTAGAAATGTCGAAAACTAGATGGATTGATGCAAGTTCGATTGGTAGCTCCAACTTATAAGCTACCTTGACAACTCTCTTTGAAAACTGATATGGACCAATATAGCTGGGAATAAGCTTCCCTTTATTCCCAAATCTCATAACACCCTTCATGGTTTCACTTTCAGGTAAACTCAATTGTCTACCGCAACTCCAAGTCTCTACGACTCACATCCGTATAAGACTTTTGGCGATTCTGTACAGTCTTTAGCCTTTCCTGAATGATCTCAACCTTTTCTATAGCCTTTTGCACTAAGTATGATCCTATCAACATGCTTTCCCAACTTCAAAACAACCAATCTAGGATCTACACCTCTACTCGTATAAAGACTCATAAGGAGCCATCTAAATACTATAGTGATAATTTTTGTTATATGCAAACTCTTTAAGAGGTAAATGGTCATCCCAATTTCTCTTAAAATCAATAACACAAGCCCTTAACATATCCTCTAGGGTCTGAATAGTATGCTCTGCCTGACCATCTATCTATGGATGAAAGGCTGTATTGAGATTCACCTTCGAACCCAATCCTCTCTGACATGAATTCCAAAACTAAGTGGTAAATTGAGTGCCCCTATCTGATATGATGGTTAATGGAGCTCCAAGGAGTCTAACCACTTCCCTGAGGTATAACTTGGCAAGATCCTCAGCTAAATCCATAGTCTTCATTGCTAAGATATAAGCTGACTTAGTCATTCGATCTACATTTAAACAAATGGAGTCATGTTTTCTTCGTGACCTTGGTAAATCGGTGATAAAGTCCATATTGATCATCTCCCACTTCCACTCAGGGAGTGGTTTATTTTGAGGCACACCACATGGACTTTTATGCTAAACCTTAACTTCTTTACAATTTAGACACTTAGCAACAAAGTCTGCAATGTCCCTTTTCATACCGCTCCACCAATAGACTTCCCTCAAGTCATGATAGATCTTCATAGGACCTGGGAGAATCGAATACCTGGAGTTGTGTGCTTCTGCCATGATTCTATCTCTAAGACCATCTATGTCTAGAAAGATACCCTTCCTTAATACCTCATAACACCATCTCCCCCTTGTGTGAAAACCAACACCTTCTTCTTGTGGACATCTTCTTTTAGCTGAAGCAAGAGGATATCTTTGTCTTATTTCTCCTAAACTTCTTCTACTAAATATGACTCGGACCCATTTTGAAAAAGCAAAATATTTTCTTCGGACTCTAGAAGATGAACTCTCAAGCGTGAGAGTGTGTGCACCTCCTTAGCTAGTTCCCTCTTCTCTTCCGTTACATGGGTTATGCTTCCCATAGATAACCTGCTAAGAGCATCAATAACTACATTAGCCTTGCCTAGATGGTAGAGAATACTCATGTAATAATTCCTGAGCCACTCAAGCCATCTCCTCTATCTGAGATTCAACTCCTTCTGGCAAAACATATATTGTAAACTCTTGTGGTTTGTGAACAGATCAACATGTGTACCATAAAGATAATGGTGCCAAATATTCAACGCGAAGGCTAATATTGTGAACTTGAATCATGATTCAGATAATTCTTCTCATGTACTTTAAGTTTTCTGGAGGCATATGCTATCACCTTACCATTCTGCATCAACACACAACTAATGTCTACTTTGGAAGCATCATGATGTTGGGCATATCTCTATGCCTATTCGCCATGTTTTTACCCATATTTGATCATGTTTTGAGTTCATAATCCTTAATTTATTCTTAAATTCATGTGTGTGTGTGTGTGTTTTATGTGCTAACGAACGATTTGAGTTGATTTGAGCAGGAAACTAAGAAAATGGACTCAAAATGATCCAAGGAGTGAAGATTTGACGAGCTGAAGGGCCTAGTGCTATGGCTGGTATCCCATACAAAGTCCCGAACATCAGAAAACAAAACTTCAGGTTGGTGCTATGCGCAGAAGCCCTTGAAATTCAGAGAATTGAACTTCACAAACCTTGGTGAGATAAGTGGAACCCCACGCCAAAGGTGTCCAAACATAGAGAAATTTTATGAACACCTTGGCTAGATAGAGGGGATGGTGAGGCAGGGCCTCTGCGGAGTTAAAATTGTTGGAAATTTGACTAACTCTATTGTAAGATAAGTGGGGAGGCATGCCAGGGTCATTCCGGGGTAGAAAATGCTTATTTTAAGGCCAAGTTTTGGAGGGAAGAAGCATCATTCGAAGGCTCATATATAAATACATGTCTTAGGTCGTTTGTTACATATCCTTGATCATTTTTTACATTCCATAGTTCGGTTAAGGAAGCTTGTAAGCCGTTTTGAAGGAAGACAAAGTTCTACACTAGGTTTTTCTCTTTTTTGTATTTTTGTATGATAATGACTAAGTATTCATTTTTCCGCTTGTCTATGTGTGGCTAAACTTATATTCTAGGGTTGTGGCTAGGTGGATGGTTGAATGTTTGAACAACTAGTTTAATCTAGTTTTGATTCTTCAATTATGGTTGTTTCTATTTATTTATATTAATTTNTAATTTATTATTTATGAGATTGATCACCTTGTAAGTAATCCGTTGGCTTTCGATTAAACTTGGGAGAGGGAATCAAAACTGTTAAAAATAAATACAAAATGGGAATTCAAAAACCCATTGTCACGACCCAAACATACACCCGGATCATAGACATGGGACAAGGAGCCCCAAGAGACCCTAAGTCAACCCCTGACATGAGCATATATCTAATTCAATCACATAAGCAGAAGACTTAACATAAGAAAACGTAAATATGTCATAAATACGGAAAAAGGACAATAGATAACCCATACATGACGGTTGAATACAACATGTAGTCTGAAAAGCTTCTAATCATGAAAGACGGGTTGATGGGACAACTCCCCAACTAACCCAACAGTTTTGAAACTGAAATAAAAGCATAGAGTCTGAACATATGGCCCTCGAAACATGAGGACTCACCAAATAAGCTGATAGCGAACTCTGAGGAGCTACTGAGGAGGATGAGCCTGAGAGTCGGGTCCTGTATCATGAAACGATACAACATTGAAAGTATGCGGTCAATACATGGGATGTATTGAGTATGAAAGGTAAGTAAAATGAACATTTAAAACATATAAAACTCATAAATGATCATAGGAGTAGGACATCATGCTCATATCATAAACATCATAACATAACATAAGGCTCAAGGTTTTCAAACTTTTGTAATGCAATCGTAATCATAATCATAAGAGAAAAGATTTATTGAACATGACTTGAACCAATATACATAATTATAAACATGCATAAATCATGAGGAACAGTGGAAATTCTCTTAACCAACATTACCCCATATGAGCACACATGAAGCCCGACTTGTAACCTTAGCCGAGAGGGTGTCCATACCTTGCCACGGGTAGAACCATGAAAGTGTGATATCACCATGAAAGAGGGCCTATTGGGCCGGGAACAGTCATGAAAGGGGTCCCAACATGCCTACGGTGGCACATAGTTCATGAGATCCGGGGCTTAACCTGAGCCCTAGACCTACTCGGTGTTCGATACTACTCCCAAAACATATATAGTGCTCATAGTATAACATGCATGAATTCATGGGCTAGTTAAATCATGATAATCATAAACATACTTGTACATACTTGAACTAGCCATGAAATAAGGCCCGTGAGTCGGTCAAAACATAATTCATGATTCATAAGGTTCATACATACTTGTAAATCATGCATATAGCTTGGAACTCATAAAATCTTGATGGGTAATTTCATAAATCCATAATTCAAATTGTAAATCATGTTGGGTTCATAAATATCATCATTTGAAGAGAAGATCATATATCGATTCATCATAGGTCATACATAATTAGGCTTAATTTCATAGAATTTGAAATCGATAAAATTATAAATGATTCAAATAATAAAAACTGATTAAAACCCATAGATTATGATGAGAATCTAAAATCACAAAACCCATCATCAAATCATTAGACTTCTATAAAAATCATCTTCAAAACTGCATGAGCTTTTAATAAGATTTTTGTAAAAATCACAGAGGATGGGCATGGTTGTGGAAGAAATCACCTATTGATAGCCTTACATACCTGACAATAATGGTTCTTAACATCCCTTGATTGTCCAAGAAGGAAATTGGAAGAATTAAAGAGAAGAGCCTTGAATCACCTTAGGTTACCTCTCTAAACTCATGCATGCATGAATGAAGGCTTAGAATAGATCATTCCCCCTAAAAACCACCTTTCATAAGTTAAAAAACATTGTTTAGGGCCTCATAGCGTGAAAAAGTCGAAAATACCCTTAATGAATCTGCCTTGAAAACTGGCCGAGTTGTATTGGAAGGAACGACGACCCATTCTGGTGCTCGTTGCATGCACTGCATGGGACTTTCCTCTGGATCTGGACGATGGATGAACAGGATGACTCGTCCTTTGAGACAATAGGTTGTTATATCGACCATTGTTTCCCTTTCACAAAAGATGAACCTCCTTACCACGAGCCTCACCACAACTCATGGTTTCCTCCAACGATTCGTGGTCACGATCTGTCACATACACTGGAAATTCTTGCACCACGACAACGGCCGGCAACAACGACTCATTACAACCCACAACGAGTCGTTGGAAGGCCCTTTGTATGCCACCTGCTGAACCCAACCTCTTCCAATGCCTGCTGACAACGGCTTGTTGTTCCCCAGAACGGGTCATTGTGTCGTCCTTTGTCTCCAGTGCCACCCAGCTTTCCCTAACCAATGACTGCATATAATGACCCGTGGTTTGATACCACGAGTCCTTCCATAGTCCATTTTGTGAAATTCTATTTCAGCAGTTTTCAATTTTTAGCTCCCAGGTCTACTCCTAGGCACTTTCAGAGTATTACAATATCTCCCCCTTGGGAACATTCATCCTCGAATGTAGAAAATAAGCAGAAAATAGAAACATGCAATTATCATATTCAAATACTAATCATTTAAACCGAAACCTTACGAAATGATTACCCTCGATTCATATAACATAGCTGAACTGATCTCATACTTCACATACACATTCATACACCTAAAGGAAACTTGAACACATGACCTGAACATGAAAACTAGATAGATTCATAGAGCATACAACTGATACCTCAAGTTGAAACTTAGCGGGTAGAGAATAAATGCGGGTATCTAGCCATCATATCCACTTCAGCTTCCCATGTAGCTCCTTCAACATGCTGATTTCTCCATAAGACCTTAACTGATGTTGTTTCTTTGTTCCTTAGCCTTCGAACTTTTCGGTCCAATATTTCCATAGGGACTTCTTCATAGCTAAGGTTGTCCTGACATCGACGCTGTCCATTAGAACTACTAGGGTTGGATCCCCCAAATATTTCTTCAAAAGTGACACATGAAACGCGGGATGTACAAAAGATAATTTTGAGGGCAAGTCCAACTCATACACTACCTTACCAACTCTTCTCGTAATCCGGTAGGGACCAACATACTGGGGACTGAGTTTTCCTTTCTTTCCGAACCGCATGACTCCCTTCACGGGAGACACCTTTAGAAAATACCCAATCGTCCACATCGAACTCCAACTCTCTTCTTCTCACATCTGCATATGACTTTTGGCGACTTTGAGCGGTTTTTAACCGGTCCCTTATAAACTTAACCTTTACCGCAGCCTCATGAACTGAATTAGGGCCTACGCTGCCTCACCAAACCTCAAACCATCCAATGGAGATCTACACCTTCGTCCATAAAGAGCCTCGAATGGTGCCATCTAGATTCTAGAGTGATAGCTCTTATTATAAGCAAACTCGATCAAGGGCAAATGATCATCCCAACTACCTTTTAAATCCATCACACATGCTCTCAACATGTCCTCAAGAGTCTGGATTGTTCGTTCGGCTTGTCCATCGGTTTATGGATGAAAGGCTGTGCTGAGCTTAACTTGAGTCCCAAGCCCCTTTTGAAAAGACCGCCAGAACTGGAAAGTAAACTGAGTACCTCGGTCTGAAATAATATATAAGGGCACTCCATGAAGTCAAACCAACTCTCATATATACAATTTGGCATAATCATCCGTTGAATCTGTGGTTTTCACTGGCAGGAAATGTGCCACCTTGGTCAACCTGTTGACCACCATCCAAATAGAGTCATGTTGTCGGCGAGTATGGGGAAATCCAGTTACAAAGACCATATTGATTTCTTCCCACTTCCAAGTAGGAGTGTTAATATCCTAAAGTACGCGTCCCGGCCTTTGGTGCTCGACCTTCACTTGTTGACAATTCGGGCACTTGGCTACGAATTCTGCAATATCTCTCTTCATGCCATTCCACCAATATATTTCCCGCAAATCATGATACATCTTGGCCTGGATGGATAGAATATCGAGATCCATGTTCTCCCTGCAATATCCAGTCCCTCAAATTTTCAATATCTGGAACACATAGACGACCCTGGTACCGCAACTCACCATCTCCCCCTTGGGAGAAAACCTCCACCTTTTGACTCCGGATGGCTTCTTTCAGCTTTACCAACATCGAATCCTCATCTTATCTAGCCTTCACATCAATCACCAAGGATGATTCGAATCCGTTTTGTACAACAACACCGCCATTGATTGAGTCGACTAACCTAATTCCCAACCTTGCAAGTTGATGGACATCTCTCACCAACTCTTTCTTTCCCTGATCCACGTGGGACACACTCTCCATAGAGAGCCTACTAAGTGCATACGTTACCACATTAGCCTTACCCGGGTGGTAAAGAACACTCATATCATAGTCCTTAAGTTGCTCCAACCACCTCCTTTGTTGAAGATTGAGATCTTTCTGCGTAAACACATATTTCAAGTTCTTTTGATCTGTAAATACATCCACGTGGACCCCATACAAGTAATGTCGCCATATCTTCAATGCAAACACCACCGCGGCCAACTCAAGATCATGGGTCGGGTAATTCTTTTCATGGATTTTCAACTATCTTGAGGCATATGCTATTACTTTCCCATCTTTGAAACACACACCCAGAGTGGTTCTCGAAAGCATCACAATATACTACAAATCATGGTACCCTCGGATAGGGTCAACCTTTAGTCTTTGAAGTGAGTCGGAGTCTTCCAATTCTTGGAAACTCTGTCCACACGCCTCCAACCATTGGAACTTTACCTTTTACGGAGTCAACTTTGGTCAATGGTGCTACAATTGATGAAAAACCCATGAAAACCTCAGATAATATCCTTAGGCCCGAGAAACCTCGAATTTACGAAGGATTCACCGATGCAGACCAATTCTTTCTGCTTGATCTTTTGAGAATGTGCCTTTATGCCCCTCACTCGATACCACATGTCCCAAAAATTCCCTGAGAGTCAACCGTCACGCTGGCCCAGGCATATAGTGGCGATCCTTGAGAAGTGCAGCCAACACTCTCTCAGAATGAAGGCGGCATGCTTCTCCTGGCACACGAGAGTATATAAGAATATCATTGATGAACATGATCCACAGAGACATGTCTAGATATTGCTTGAACCCGCTTTCATGGTCCATAAATATTGCTGGGGCGTTTGTTAATCTAAAAGACATAACTATAAACTCATAATGGCCATACAGGTGTCACAGAATTTCATCTTGGGATATCACGCTCCACAGTCCTGAGTGATGATATTCGAATCAGAGATCTATCTTTGAGAAACATCTAGCACCAAAGACATCCAAACAAATCATCAATCCTAGGTAAGAATTTTTTTGTTCTTGATGGTGACCTTTTCAGCTATAGATAATCAATACACATGCGAAGAGATCCATCCTTCTTTAGGACAAAGAACAGTGCACCCATGGAGACTTATCGGTCTAATGAAACCCTTAAATAACAAATCCTTCAATTTCTCCTTTAACTATCTTAGATCGTGGAGCCATCCTATAAGAAGGGATAGAGATAGGTTGGGTATCGGAGTAGGAGATCAAATCGAAATCAATTTTCCCTCTTAGGAGGAAGAACACTTGGCAAATCATCGGGAAAAACATCACAAGATACTCACACCAACTGGGCCCGGGTGGATAGTCGATGCCGAGCTCCACATCCTTAACCTAACTAGGTGATACATGCATCCCTTAGAAATTATTTTCCTATCCTTAGGGTAAGAAATAAAGCAAATGTTTGGTACAAGTTGAATTACCCTTCCACTCTAACAGGCTCCCCCTTAAATTGAAATTCTACATACGGGTCCTACAATTAATCGTAGCATAATATGCAAAAACCAATCCATGCCCAAAATGAT
The DNA here is from genome assembly GCA_018107945.1 of Datura stramonium. Lineage (NCBI taxonomy): Eukaryota > Viridiplantae > Streptophyta > Magnoliopsida > Solanales > Solanaceae > Datura > Datura stramonium. The sequence goes on from JACEIK010007237.1 coordinate 37,576, forward strand.
GTCAAAGTCGAGTCTTGGACAACTCTACTATGTGTGCGGAGGTAACCTTTGTCTTGCCAATGGGGCAACCTCTGCCTGCACATAGCTACCATTTAATCACTTAGAAATTTGGGTAAGAGGCGAGCGGTTACGCGGGATTTTAGGGATAACTCCAAAACTACTAACAATATGAGAGTCCTGAGATAAAGTAGCTCTGGATCTAACAAGGCACCTACATCAATATGGAAGACTTAGCTTCATACCGGTGACCACGTACGGCGAAGCCTCGCAGCTTGGCGGGCACTAAAGCATAAAACCTATTTTGTGGCCTTTCTGTTGAATTAGTAGAGGCACCCTGCTTTGAGGGGACATCTTTGAGCTGGAGTGGCGGGCAGCTACTTTCACACGAGACTCCTCCGACCCCTGATCTAGGCGAGGTAATCCTTAAGTGATACATTTTTGGGTTTGCACACAGAAACAAGCATGCGTCGACTAAGCACCTCAGGATGGTTAACGCCACTTCGCAAAAGTCAAAAGTGTATTTTGCATGCACCACTGATCCTCGGGCACAGCCACGCTCCTCTGAATCTCCTCTAAACCTAGATGGCGTGTTGGCCAATGATGGAGGCTGGAGCGATAGACTGTCTTGGGGCTAGCGTGCTTTCCACCCCACGACGACTTGAGAAACCCCTGATTAGTCGGTCCTAGCCCTCTTGGCCTCCCTCTGCAGCGGGAGACCGACTCATCATTATTGCATACATTACAATATGCAATACAATACCGCGGGGAAGTCAATATCTAATGAAGCATGGCGATCCTGCCCGATCTGTACAAATGTCCAGCACCCCATGCAAAATGGCTCCTGCAGAGCCTCTAATCAACCACACCAACTGTGGAGCATACTTGGATAATCGGGTGAACTCAAGCGTACTCCACAGTACATATTTACCCATACTTCAAATTAACAAACTCGGCCGCCTTAAACTCTTTCATCTCTGAGGGAAAAACCGTCCATGAATGTCGCGTCGAACTCCTTCCAGCCTATCGGGCTGCACCTTGCCACGGCATCTCTCCCTTTGCTTAAACCATGTGAGCCACCCCCTTTGGGCGATGGGAGGTCAAGTGAACATACTCCCCATTATTCACCCTCATAACTTTACAGGTGATCTTCAAAATCTCACTGAAATCATTTGGATCCTCATCCACCTTCGACCTTGTGAACTCCAAGAGGGCTTATCCTCAAGAAATCCCTCACCTTGGAAAGCGCCGCATTCCATTCGGAAGTAATGCGCCCAATGTCGATTTTGGACACAGGTCATCATGGCACATGCCGGTATCTAAATCACTTGCCTTAAACTCGAGTGGGAAGCTAGCTGCAGTGCATACTCCGCGTGGCCCAGTGGGGGCTGGTGTCTCTTCCCCATTGGCACCACTAATGATCACTATAAATTTACCATTTCTTAATTGTTCACTCGGCGTGGAGGCATGATTACGCAGAAGTGAATAGCACAAATTAGAAAGGTAAGGGCTTTCATCGCCTGACATAGATCATGAAGGGAACTTTCCTAAATGTCTCGTAGCCTCTTCGTCATAAATGTGGCGCGCTTCGTCATAAGTGTGGCTTGCTTCAGACCCATAGAAAAAAGACTACCATAACGTGGCTTTCGAAACCCAAGAGACACTTCAACCTATGGCTCACATTGCCAAGTTTGTCATGACGACGTACACACGGGATTGTATACATGGGACAAAAAGGCCGAGAGAGACTGATCAACACGTAACATGAGAGTACATCTAATTCAATCACATAAGTAGAAGACTTAGCATAAGAAAACATAAACATGTCATAAATACGGAGAAAGGAAAATACATAACCCATACATTACAAATTTGAATACAACATGATGCGAAGAAGCCTCTAATCACGAAAGAAGGGTTGATGGGATGACTTTAACTAACTTGATAGTTTTAGAAACCGAAAGAAAATAATAGAGTCTACACATATTGCCATTGTAACATGAGGACTCACCAAAATAAGGCTGATAGCAAATTCTAAGGAGCTGCGGGAGGAGTGAGCCGAGGCGGGTCTTGTATCATGAAACAATACGACATATAAAGTGTGCGGTCGATTACATGGAATGTATTGAATATGCAAGGTAAGTAAAACAAACATTTCAAATATATAATATCACAAATGATTATAAGAGTAGGACATTATGCTCATATCATAAACATCAAAACATAACATAAGGCTCAAGGTTAGCTTTATTGAACATGACTTGAGCAGCTATACATAATCATAAACATGCATAAATCATGAGAGACAATGAGAGATTCTCTTTACCAACATGCATGAATGAAGGCTTAGAAGATAGATCATTCCCACCTAAACTCACCTTCCATAAGTTAAAACACAACATAGTTTAAGGGCCTCATAGCATGGAAAAATCAAATTGTCCTTAATGAATGCGCGCCTAGGCGGCGGGTTGAGCCCAGCGGACGAAACCAGCGGGTCATTGGAAGGAATGACGACCCATTATGTTGCTCATTACTTGCACTTCATGGGACTTGCCTTTGGATGCGAGATGACGGACGGACCCGGGATGAATCGTCCTCCGAGACAACGGATCATTATATCGCCGTTTTGGCTTTCACAAAGTTGAACCTCGCTACCATGAGCCTCATCACAACTCGTGGTTTCCTCCAATGAGTCATGGTCACAATTCATCACATCTGTGGCTGAAATTCTTGCACCAAACAATGGCCTGGCAACAACGACTCGTTTTAACCAACAATGAGTCATTAGAAGGCTGTTGTATCCACTGTAAGGAACCCCTTCCAGCGCTGCGGCTTAATGATGGCAGTTGTTCCAAAAATAGGTCATTGTGTCGTCATTGTCTCCACTACCACCCGGCCTAACCGGCGGCGCATATAACGACCCATGCTTTGATACCACGAGCCGTTTCCATGGTCCATTTTGAAATTTTCCCATTTATTGATTTTAACTTTTAGCTCTGGGTCTACTCTGGCACTTTCAGTATTACCCCTTGAACCCATTGATGATAGGATAGAAGTTGTTGTTGAGGATAGGATATACCCTTCAACCTAGTTTAGTTGAAATGTCCCAGTAGGCATAATCATTGTGTCATTATTCTCCGAGAGACCCTTCAGGATATAGGCGTTAGAATTCATGAAATAGTTCTTGGATTACAGGGATAGAGTGGCGAGGAATGGGATAGTAACTTGCAACTAACAACAATAGGAAGAATCGTTCTAATGTAGTTCGTCTTGAAAACTCATCATGAAACCAACCAAATTGCCATTCCACTAGGCTCTGTCCCCTTCGTATAAATACAATCAAGCTCACATCAATTTTAGTTAATTTTATATTTTAAAGTTTTGATAGTTTAATTTCTCAAACCAATCTTCATTTTACTCTTTTGTAGATTAGTGAAATTAAAGTGACAACCTTATAATAATTAAATTGACAAGTCTCTATGGATCTGATATAAGATTTAACAATCTATATTACTTGCTGACAATGTACTTGCGTGCGCTTGGGTGACATCAAGAAGTTTTAGTGTCATTGCGGGGACTTAAATATTGTTTAATCATTTTGTAGGTTAGAATATTATTTCACTAGTATATGTATTTTTATGTTTTCTTATTTTTGTTGAAGTTCCACGGGGTTTTTTGCCTCGGTGTATGCCAAGTACGAGAATTCAAGGACTACGGGTGGCTTCTCTTGATCACAAAATAGAGAACCCTTCGAAGGTTATCTATGAAAAACAATGGGCAGGCAACGGAGTCAAGATAATGAAAGGAGTTCAGTGATGCATTTTGCTAGGCTAATTTGGAGAGCGCTTCTAAAGAGATTCATCAGCGGGCCATCCTTTGAACTTTGAGGTGAAAGGAGGAGTAGTGCGGTTGGTCAAAACACTTGCCAATATTAGGCAAAGTATGCGAGCATCTCCAAAGGCATCGATGACACTCGTGGGTAGTGAAAATTTTCATTACCAAAACGTGTTAGATGAATATATCAAGGCGACTCTTTTTCCGTTCTCAACGATTGGGAAAACGAGGGCGCTTCAAAATGAGTCTACACGTTCCACATCACTGCTTGGGGTGATCCTGCTCCATTAAGTTCATCGTGGGATTCTTTTCTTCTAGAAGAACTATGGAACTAAGGGTCAAAATCTCAATTTGTACAAAAAAGATGGGGAGACCTTCAAGCTCAAAGCGTGGAACATTACAAGATTTATGGAGGATTATCCACCACATGCGGCCTAAGGAGATAATCGACACAACTTCATAAAGGGTCTAAAGCCCAAGTCTAAAGATACTTCTGCTTGGCTACGCTGAGGCAGAGATTCTATCCAAAAGCTATGATGAAATTGAGGCTCTCTTCAACCTCGTATATGGGAAGTCGGGATTATCAAGACTCGAGGTAGAGGATTTGTGGCGGCAAAGGTGCCAAAAATCTTGAGTTGGATGGTATTCACGACAATCATGGCGAGACATTAGCCCAGTTGGTGAATGCAATCGGCAAGTTGGTAACCACACCAGCGGAGGTCAAATATAGTAGGTACATCGGGTAGAAAACCCCACCACCATCGTGTGAAGTGTGTGAAGCCACACCTAATCGGGTTGTCCTCTTAACCCTAAATTTGTATACTTTGTGGGACGACAAGGTAGTGTTGAAGGTTTTTTTGCGAGTAATGGCTATAATCGGGGATATCGGAATGGAGAAAATACCTCATGGGGAGGAATAAAAATTTCCAAAGGCCCGAAAGGCATTTATCAAATGCCCACCAAGGCCAGCGGCGGACTTGATTCTCTTGAGGAGACAATGAAGCAATGGATGTACGGCGGACTTAGGTGGTAAATGAGATGCAAAAGTCCATCCATGAGCTTGAAGGTAGATAGGAAATTGTCCTTAGGTAGAACAATAGACCACGAGAGGGCACCCCAGGTATTGCGAGAAGAATCCAAGAGAAAATGTGAGCACAATTATCTTGCACAATGGTAAGGAGAATTTGGGTGAAAGGCTATCCCTAGAGAAAAGAAAAAGTTGATGAGGAACAAGCTATGAGTTAGGCGAGTATGAGTCTAGCAACCCACAATCGAAGGTTGTAGTAGCTAGGCCACAATTTCTTGAGTTGTTAAAGTAGGTTCATATGAATATTAGTTGGTGGAGCTTTTGCGGGAAGTTCCAAAGTACACCTAGTATCTCGGGGATATCATGGTCAATAAGAGGAAACTACGAGTTTGGCCCAGACTCTCTTATGGAAGAGAGTCAGTTCACAGGATCAAGAACAAAATTCCCAAGAAACTAAAGGACCTAGGGAGCTTCTATCCTGTTGCTATTGGAGCAAGAAAGTTGGTTCAACCTTGCTTATACAATTTGGGTCTGACATCAATTTGATACTGCATCCTATTCATAACCCAGAGAACCACGTCCTACGCGGTGATATTATAGCTTGAAGATTGATCTTTGGCCTATCTTGAAGGAATAATTGAAGATGTCTTGATAAAGGTGGGACTTTTCATCCTACCCCGGTGGACTTTATAATGTAGACTAAGAGGAAAATGCAATAGTTCCCCTCATTTTGGGAATAGGATTTTTAGCCACCCTCGAAGCTATCATATAGGTTAAGTCGGGCAAGATATCATGAGGTAGATGGTCGGAAGGTTGTGTTTGAGTGTTCAAGGCACGCACGGTGCCACCTCGTTATGAGGACTTCACGGTGAAGGCGATGGGAGAACTTGGAGGTTGTAATCGGTTGTTGAGCAGCATGTGCTATATCGAGTTTAGCGGATCCTTGGTAAGGTCACAAGTCCACTCGCATGAAAGCGGCGAGGGGATATTACTCATGTCGCGGCGTTAAATCGGGAACTTCATGGGAGCGGCCCGCGGAGCCAGCATTCCACGATTATAACTAGGCAGGCTTGATGGGAGGCAACCCATCCTTCTAACATTTTGTATATTTTATTTGTTTTGTAGAGATGAGCAGGCGTAAGAGGAAAGAATAGGCTGTGATGTTGAGCTAAAAATTGTAAATACGGGTGAGATGCCTAGCATGGGAGTCGTAGGAGTTAAATCCCAAAAAAGAAAAAAATTGTCAAGTGAGGCTATGGGTGGCGCGTGCGCCCCGGCCTCCTGTCTCCGGAAGGAAAAAAATTTTACGATGCTGTGATGAGACGAGAAGACGGCACGCCGGGGGGAGCTGAATTAGATGAAAATATTTTGTCAAATTGGTGATGTTGACTCAGACATAAAATTACATAAATCTCATGCCCTTTATTTATTTAAAGTCTCATTCATCCTTTTCCCTCAAAAAGTTGAAAAACAAAAAGCAAAAAGTTCCTCTCTCTCTCTCTCTCTCTCTCTCTCTCTCTCTCTTAAGCGTAGCTCCCTCTTCCCCTCTCCCCTCCGTTGTTGTATTCTCCAAAGCTTTGGTGAAGCTCTCAATCTTCAACTCAAGTAAATATATTTCTTCTCTCTTGGTTGAGCCAATGATAAAGCATGCTCCCTCACCCTTCTCTCCCAAGATTTAGAATTGGAAATCACCATTGTTGGTAAAAAGCTTGAATTTTATGTTTTGGATTTTTTGTAAGCTTAATGTCCTAAATTCTTCCATGATAGCATATATCTTTGTTAGATAGCTTAATCTTGGTTGAATATGGTAATTTGAACTTGTGAGGATGAAGGGATTGGTGAATTGAAGTCTTAGTGGTAGGTAAATGCATTAATTATAGAAAGAAAATACATGAATCTTAAATTCTTGAATGTGATGAATGTTTGTGTTGAAAATTCATGTCGGATGATAGTAAGTTATTTATTTATTGTTACATAAGGGTGAATATTGCTACATCCATACATGAATGACTTGAATTATATATTGGAGGGGGCCGGTGAGAGGGATGGCCTAATTGAGGTATTCTTGAAAAGTTGAAATTAGAGGAGAGTAGAAGAAGAAACATTCATGAACTTTGTGTAGTTTGGAGGTGGTGAATTTGTGAATTGTTGAGATTGGATGATGATGGGGGAATTCTTAAGTATCCTATTTGACAAATTATCACAAGTATGCTAGCAAATTAAGTGTGGGGTGGATTTTGCTCCTTGATAATTAATTAGTTAGTCATTTTTGTTCCCAAACTAATTTTTATGAAGTTCTTAATTTTTAGCATTGGTACCATGACATCGAAAGGAAAGGAGGTGGTTGTTGTGGAACCAAGTCTAAAGAGGACTAGAAAAGGCAAAAAGGGGGCAGAATGCTTCGGCTTCCAAACGGCTCACGAGATGTGGAGAAAAACGTAGAGCCTCGTGGGCTTACTTGGTTCAACACAAAGGAACCAGTATGCACTGAAAATTAGATAGATGCGGGCTGCTAGGCATGGGTCCCCGTCATTGGGACAAGATACGTGAATTAGGAGTTGGTTACATGCTTTAATGAGCGGAGAGGTGTAACCTTACATTAGTGAGGAGTGTTCTACACAAGGCTGGGATACCGCATTCTAAGAGGCGGCAAAGGTAAAGATCATAGGACAAATGGTGTGATTCATGGCTAAAAGGTTCAATGCCTTCTTAGAGACACCTATTGTGGACCCTTCGGAGTATTTCATCTTGCTACCAAGAAAACTCCATATAGAGACATCAGCCACACTCTATGTGCGAGCACTCATGCCGTTGGGCGAGGATCAAAATGACACTCATTCCACACTTGTATTTTCTTATCGGTGGGGAGGAAAAGGTGTAGGTGATATTTATTATGTGTTGTCTTTTCTCCACCAGGACATATATTATATAGGTGACTCGATAGTGGATTGTCTTGGTGTATGCATGTTGATGAAGGGATGCGCGATCAGATTTTGTGTTGTGCTTCGTGACAATATGTACAGGAAGATCAGGACAATTGTAGATGAAAATATTGTCACGGTAGTCTCTTGACCATGTTCTTGTGGGAGGAAGGTATTGAGGAGGAAGATGCGGACCTGCCCTTACCTCTAGAAGGACAGCGTGAAGGAGCAATGGACGTTAAAAAGAAGAGAAGGAGAGCCCATTCCTTCCACAATTCCCTCTTCTTACTATAGATGATCATCGGGCTTGTGATGAGAGCTAGCATGGTCATATATTTGGGATGCTAGATCTACGGTTGAGGATAGGACAGCGACCCGCCAGCATAGAGGAGATGACAACTTTAGAGGAATGGTACCCTACTCCACGGAAAATGCGATGTGGATGTCTTTGATGGACCCATCCTTTGAGAACCACTTAATGATGATGAGGCTACAATCAGCGGTTTTGATGACTTTGATATGGATGAGGAGGAGTATGTTGTTCAAGCGCCATGCAAGTTGTGGCGTAGATGATGATCTTGGCGTTGATGCGGAGTAAATTAGGATGATACTTAGTGACCCGGGAAGTTTTCTTTTCTCTCCCATTATAATATGATTGTGTGTGCGAGAATGGTGCACCTTTTTAAGTGTTAGGAGTGGAAAAGATATTGTTGTTCTTTGATTACTATATTTGTAGTAGGTGTTCGTAACATTATTATGTCGTTCCTCATTATAGTAGCTTGATGATTCATAGTTCATGGGTTGTAATAGTTAGTATGGTGATGTTGACTTAGATTCACGGGATATTATAACTTGTTGTTCTTCTTGACTATGTTATTTTGGTTACTTTATTTTTGGAGTCAATTTTTTTTGTTTTGTTTGAGTCGTTGTATTCGTAGAGTAATGATGTTTATGATATATGTATAACGACCATCTTAAGGGAAGATTCGTCATATTTTTTTAGGGAATTTAGTCGTAGGTCATCTACTTGTATGCTTTTGATATTCTAATTAGCTACTATGCTGGTGTAAATAAAGTGGTCGTTTTAATTGCATAGTGAGGATCATGAGAGACAAACATATCTCTTTAATTTGACTCGACATATCCTTAGGAGCTCAATTATGAATAAACTTTTCATTCAATATGATTGTGTGAATGTGTAGCGGTAGAAGCCGTTAGATTCTTGTTTTCATGGGAGGTGAGCTAAGTGCGTTGTATGTATGTATTGTAGCATCTAAAAATTTCCTCTCGAGTGTATGTAGGATAACTAGTTGGTAAGAAGTCGAGATGATCAAGGCATTTCTTTATATAAGTCATGTTTTTTTCTTCCTACATTTGTTTTTTTTTACCTTCTGTACATTCTCCTTAGTTAAACCCCTTTAATCCTAAAACTTTATTCTTTCTTATCCATGAAAATAGCATAATCCAATTTCTTTTGTGAGACCTCGGATATTTATTCAAAGTACTTAGGCATTTTGAGACTTGAAAGTTAAAAAAGGTCACCAAGGTATATTGCAGGGAAATAATAAAAATTTGTGGTAAGAAAAGAAAAAGTAAGAAGAAGGGGTGCTCATAAAATTGTGTTGTCTACTTGCTACTAGGGGAATTGAAAAGAGAGCTTTAATTGCAAAATCCTTGAATTTATTCTATGAGTAGGAAATTGTGAGTCACGTGGTGAAAAATGGGGCATGAAAAGAAAAGACAAGGGTGAGTAAGGTGAACAAACAAGGAAAGAGGTGGTGGATAAAAAAAGTGAAATGTGTCTTAAAAGTGCTTAGGGTGGTAGTCACTATTAAACAAAATATCAATCCTACTCATCTCTTAGCCGACTTATTACGGCCAAGAAAAGTCCTTGTGATCTTAATCTCTTGAATCAATTAGGTAGTACGAACGAGCATGAGGGGAAAGCTTATGGTATGTTACATATGTGTATTACATCGTTTGTAGTGATAATTATTACACTTGCATCTTATTGTGTTTCATGTCTTTATATTGATGAATTTAAGAGAGGAACATCACTAAAAGTGAGGGCCACAAGAGGTCTAATTTGGTGTACTACTTGTTACATGTGTCACATTTAATCATGTTGGCCCTTTGTGTTGAAAAGATGAGTCATTTATAGAGGTTGTGCAAACATGATTATAAAGCTATCATATGTGCTTGATGAAATTATGTTGCTTATGATAAACCACCTTATGAATGCTTCATTCTGGATGGTTGAGTATGAGTTGATAAATTATCAGTGTGATGGTGAAATCGAGTTTGGTATGTTCTAAGAATTGTTAGGGGACGAACAATGGTTTTTAAGCGTGGGGTGAGTGATGTTGGGTATATTTCTATGCACATTTGCCATGTTTTACCCATATTTGATCATGTTTTGAGTTCATAATCCTTAATTTATACTTAAATTCATGTGTATGTGTGTTTTATGTGCTAACAAATGATTTGAGTTGATTTGAGTAGAAACTAAAAGAGAAATGGACTCAAAATGACTCAAGGAGTGAAGATTTGAGGAGTTGAATGGCCTAGTGCTATGGGCGGCACACTTCACCATGTCTTGAACTTCGAGAAAATAAAACTTCAGGTTGGTATGCTATCCCTTGACCTTGAGAGGATTTCACTTCATAACCCTTACTTGAGAAGAGTAGGCGCCCGCGCCATAGGTGTCCAGACTCAGAATAAATTTGACAAACACCTTGGCGAGATAGAGGGTGGCATGCCGGTGCCTCTTCGTAGTAAGTACAAATTTGACTACTTTATAGTTATATAAGTGAGGCGGCACATCGGGGGTCATTCGGGCGAGAAATGCTAATTTTAAAGGCTAAGTTTGGAGGAGGGAAGAAGAATGATTTGAAGGATCATCTATAAATACATGCCTTAGGTCATTTGTGACATATCCTTGATCATTTTTTACATTATGTAGTTTATTTGTGGAGGCTTGTAATCCATTTTGGAATGAAGACAAGTTCTACACTAAGTTTTCTCTTCTTTACATGTATTTAGTATATGATGATGATTAAGTATTAATTTTTCCACTTGTCTATGAATGGTTAAACCTATATTCTAGGGTTGTGACCATGGTGGATGGTTGAATGTTTAAAAGACTAATTTAATCTACTTTTGATTCTTCATTTGTATTTATTTTGTTAATTTAATTATTTATGAGATTGATCACCGCTATAGTAAAATCCGTTGGCTGTCGATTGAACTTGGGAAAGGGGAATCGAAAAGATTAAAAATAAATACAAAATGGGAATTCCAAAGACCCTTGAACCCATTGGTGATAGGATAGAAGTTGTTGAAGAAGGAACATACCCTTAAATCCGTTGGTTGAAATACAAGTAGGCATAATCATCGTTTCAACTGTTCTCTGCGACCATAGGGATAGGCGTTAGGGTTCATGAAATAGTTCTTGGATGTTTTCAACTAACAACCATAGGAAGAATCATACTAGTGTAATTGTGTCTTGAAAACTCAACTCGAAATCAACCAAGTGCCATTGCCTCTGGACTCTCATCATCATCGAAATACAATCAAGCTCACTATCATTTTTTAGTTAATTTTATATTTAAATTTTGATAGTTTAATTTCTCAAACCAATATTCATTTTAAGCATTTTTGTAGATTGAGTAAATTAGTAACAACCTTATAATGCCCTCTTCAAAATTTTAGTTTAGTTGTTTGGTATTAACAGTCCTCGCTTTTGACCATGAAAGTTTGGCAACATGTCCCTAGTTGAGAGTGATTTATTTAGTCATTTTGATATCCATGTGCCAATGTGTCAAAAAGGAATTTTGATTATTCACTCAAATTGGTCACAATCTAAAACTTGTCTTGCTACTTGTGCTCAAACTTAGGATTGACTAAGGATTGTAGAGATGAACTTAACCTTCTTTGTGCTTCACAAGCCACATTTTCTTAAATAGACCTATCAAATGATGCATGTATCCCTAGTCTCCCTTTTTGAGACTTTGACTTTTCTCGATCCTTTCAATGAATGCCAAAAACAAATTCTTAAGTTGACCTCTTGAAACCCATTCTCCTTGACACTTTGAAAAGTGATGAAATATGAACTTATGTCAAACCCGTGAAGTTCCCGTCTAATGACATGTGCATGTATCAAGGTTTTTGTCGACACATGTGGGAGAAGGCTCAGGCCGGAGAATGTGGGAGTATTACATTATCAGCGAGCGGGAGACGGAGCGAGGAGTAGAGCGCAGGCGCAGCGTCGCGACCTCCTCCCACGTAAGGAGAGACGCATTGCTCTGCTCCGTGATGGGAGTGAGCCATCGACCCCTGCATCACACTCCTATATATATATAAAGTTGTGTGATGTTGAATCATTTTGAAATATTTCCCTAAATGAAAGCGGTGGCCTTAGTGATTTTCCCTTTCTAGTTTCTAATCGGTTGAAAGTAAATTAAGCTATCAAATCTCGTCTAATTGCCAATTCTTCTTGGTTAATGAATCCCAGGCCTATGAAGAACATGCTTGAGGTGTTGAATCTTTCAAATTGGCTCGGATTGATAGAGTCTAGCATGCCAGAGTCATCACAATCATCTACATTCAAGTCACAGATGGCAAAAGTAATAGTGAGAACTTGTACCCTCTTATTCACTTAAGAATTACATGGTTTTTGCCGAATTGAATTTGTTATGACTTGTTGTCATTATGTATTGTGGGATGACTTTGTTGGCTAATTTTCTTGAAATGAGTAGCTAATTCTCATGAAGTATGAGCTAAGACGTGGAAATATTCCCGAGTTTATAGTTGGTGATCGGTTGTGGGTTTGGTGGTGGGGTATGGCCCAAGGCTAACCTCGCGCCCGGCCAAGTTATTCCCGCCATTATAGTTGATATGACTTGTGCTTTCATAGTAGTTTGTGTTTACATTATTGTGGATTATTTGCTATGAGTTGAATTAATGTTGTAGTATAGTGTCCTCGTTGGGGTGAGTACTATTCGGCTTTTCCTCTCGTTAGAAGTGGCCGAGATTGCGATTTGTATTATTACGGCTTTGGAGCGCTAGTGAGGTTTCTTTGTCTTACAGAGACCATAGAATTTATGGTTATTTGTTGAGCACAATTTGCTAAATTGGGTAGCATAGGAAAGCACGTCTTGGTGATACTCTTTCTATTTTGATTCCTATAGATATAGTAAAGTTGCTTTATGGAAGGCGTTGGCATACCTTGATGCCTACGGGTACAGAATCTTGTTAATATAGTCTCACCTTCAAGTTAGTAGCACTAGGATTGCCTAATGGGTTGGGTGGTAGGTTGCTAGATGAACTACATTTCCGATGTAGTATGGCTTCATACGACTTATAGCTTGTCATATAAGTCACTCGAAACCATCCTAGCTATTAGTAATCGATAAGCTGGGTGATATCCTAAGAAGGGACCTTGTAATTTTGTGACGTGGGGCTAATACACCAGGCTACTTAAGTAGATGCCCATATACATCTTGCCTAGAAGGGAGCTGGCTTAAATATACTGCCTATGAGGCTACAAGTTGCTCACATAAGCAATATTCTATAGGACGAGAGCAGTTGACGCTTGCGAAGCTAGAATCTCGGTATTGTAGTTCTACCTTTGGGTCAATAGTCATTGTGATTTCTTGTAAAGCTATTGTGGTTATTTGCATAGAATCATATCTTGTTATTAGTAGTCACATGGTCATTTTTAAATGAAGGAACCATATATGATTGGTCTTTCTGGCTTTGTTGTTACGTTTATAAGCCATTTTTTCAACGTTATGACATCCATTATTATCGTTCGGTCACTCTGGACTCGCCCCTTTTCTTTCTAGACAGTGATTCTATAATTGTCTTCATGACTATTTGCCTAGGCTGTGGACACATAGGATATACTTGTTGGATGTTGTGCGAGGTTGCTACGGGGTTAAGTAACTTAGTTGTGTTTAGGCCTAAGGGAAATGCTATGCTTCTTGAGGCGATATCTTTGAAATATAAGTTAAGAATTTGTTAGATGTTGTATAAGTGCTCAAGGGCCAAATATAATTATAAAGAGCCTATGGGGCTATGTAGTACTCATAGAAACAAATATAAAGTCTAGAGCGACTATATTGGCTGTAGAGTACGTAAGTTTGGTTCCCTTCTGAGCTTCATACCTTTTTGATTTGGCATTATTAGCCTTGAAGAGCCTTGTGTGCTCGAGATGCGATTACGAGGAGCCTAGAAGGATCTAATACGGTGCGAGGCAGAAGGCTCAAGCTACGATTCACAGGAGCCTAGAAGGCTCAAGATACGAATTTAGGAGCTTCGTGTGCTCTACGGTGCTTGAGGTGCTATATAAAGAGGAATACATTGATTGCCTAAGGGGCCACTTACGAGTACACATTGATTTCTAAAAGGATGAATTATAATTAAGCTCTAGAACGGCACACGAGATGTATGTTGATTATGTGTGTAGGGCTAGTTTGGATAAACTCTGAGAATACCTCAGACTCTGAGTGAGTGTTGGTAGGGTATACGAGATTGGATTGTACCGCAGCTTATAGGGCGAGTAGGTTATTGTTTGATTGTTTGTACACAGCCGGGCTTATGGGGGCCGAGTTAGGTTCTTGTTTGACTAATGTTTGTTAGTATATAATTGTGCGTAAAAGATTGTTCAGGTTCTTTTATGACTTTTATAAACATTTACGTTGATTCTTGTGCTCCGGTTTCAATTCCCGACATTATTGCGCTACAATGCTGGCGCGTATCTGCGCGCCCACATGGGCCCTTTGCATACATGCACTGCGGGTTGATCGGTCAAGTTCCAAGACCTCCTAGTAGTCATTTAGACTCGCGAGTGGTCGGATCGCTTGGAGTTTCCATACTTTTGAGTTTTATCTGGTTTTTGTTTTCATCTTTTGGGTAGTTTGGGGCCCCACTATCCTAGCCGGTGACTTAATCTATAGAGGCTTACGAGACTACGAGTTATTACACATGTGTTGCCGATAGTGTGGGGCCTAATTGTGTTATTAGTTGGCAGCCTTTTTGTCTTGTATATTTGTATACATGCGCCTTTATCCCTTTTGATATAGTTGAAACGGCATGTTGAATTAGCACATGCGGCGCATAGGATTATATTATTATTGCAACTATTGGGTCAATTGTTTTTGTCTGCCAGTGTATGTTATTTGTGTCGGCCAAGGCTATATTTTGAGCCAAGATATAGCATAATTTTCTTGAATATGTGTTTGGTATGCACCGAGAAGTGTATATGTCCCGGCTAGGTCGGCTCGGGGATTGATGCAAACATTAGCTTCATTACGCCTCCCAAGTAGCGTGTGACAAAGAAAAGGTGTAAGTTGGGGTGATAAGGTGGGAAAGAAAGAAATAGGCCGAAAGAGGGCTGACACGTCATATCCCACGGTGTACACGATTAATGAGCTAAAGAGAAGGAAAGAAAAGCAAACAAAGAGAAAAAGAAGAAAAAAAATGAAAATTGAGCTCACAAAAAGTACATTGGGTTGTGAAGAGTTTCTAAGAGAAAAGAGGAGGGGAAGAAGAAAATAAGGGATAAAAGGATAAAAGATTGTGAAAAAAAGTGATGAAGTGTTCAAGGATGGTAAATGAGTCACTAAAAGCCATATTTTTACCTACCCGATACTGACCCTCATTACAAGCTTAGAAAAGTATTTGTGTAATCTCGGCGGATATCCAAAAGAAAAGCCACTTGAGTTAATAGGTAAGCATATGATAGTTGTGACCTATCTTGTTAACTTCTTTGTGAGGATTGAGCGTATTTCTCTTCTTTCTTGATCTTGTGTCCTTATTTGATGTGTTGCATTACTTGAAAAATGGACACTTTCCTTGAAAGTACGATTATGAGGGCATATAGATGTGATAGGCGGCAAGTTGTAGCTTCTCAAATTTTATATATTCATATTGATATAATGTCACTAGTAGAGATTGCATGCTTGGGTAGGCGATTCTTTAGAAAACTGGTTTTTGTTAGACGGAGAGGGGTGGGTAGTTGAAATGTGTGATTTTGTACCCGTGTCACAACCACCCAAGTTATTGCATTTTGTGATAACAAGACATTAGTTTAGGTGTTAGAATAGCTTTCTCTTGTTAGTTTCTTGAGGACAAACAAATTCTTTAAGTTAGGTGTGTTAATGGGTTGGAAATTTGTGACACGTCTTTGCTTCGTTTCATAATATTTTGCATATCACTATGAGCTAAAATTAGTGAAAACCTAACCTCATTATGCTATGATTCAGGAACCCAAGAAAATGAATAAAACAAGAGTCAAAGCCAAAAAAATTTCGAAAAGACAAAGCAAAGGGGCGGACTTCCTTTTGAAGGGCGGTCGATTGTTCGTTAAATCCGGCAAGTGCCATTGTTGTTGAAACCATTTTGAAAAGAGCTATGTAATGGACAAAGTGAAGAGCAGGACCATCTTTCGACGGTCCATTAATAGATAGATATATGAGGAGACAAGAGTAATGAATCGATCAAACCCGAGGACATACTATCTTTCAAAGAACAATTTGTGGATCGAAAGACCCCGAAGGAGGCACATGGGGAAAATAATGATTTTAATCGATAGGGCAAGAACGGTCCATCCACCGCACACACAGGACCCTTGAGTTTAAATTATTTTGGGTATTTGTAGATTTAGTATAAATAGATTTTCTTTTTTTCAAGAAGGTTGGATAGGCCCGATAGAACTTTGCCTTTCGGTATAGTGGAGTAGTTTGTAGATCTAGATTGTAACCTTTGAAGATTTCAATTTCATCAATTCAAGTCTTCTTCTTGAATTTCCAATTTCTTGATAAGAATATCTAGTTATTTACTTTCTACTCTTAACTGCTTGCTATAGGTAGCTAAACCCGGATCTAAGGTTAGTGGCGAACCCTAATGATCCCAATTTGATAAAATTAATTGTGATTTTAAGAACATTTGATTGATTTCTTCTTTGTATTGTGTGATTGATGATGAAAGTTATTTAATCATTCCCAATTACCTTTATGAGGCTTGAAGAGCAAGTTTAGGTTAGGTTAGCATCAATCAACAATAACTCGATGGCATAACCCTTATTTGTTGGATTCTCTAGACATAGTCTAATTGGCAACAAGCAATTGGTTGAAGGAGTTCTCTTTAATTTGACAAAATTAAAGTACATTGACACCTATAATTGTTAGTGAAAGATACCCATGGGTTCCTAAGTTTTGCTTGCATGTTCATGCGTAGCCTTTACTTACTACAAATTTACCCTAAGTCAATTTGCATTCATTAGTTATAACTAGATATTAACTAATCCTAATCTAAATAGTCTTTAAACCTACAAATCTAGATTAACGGGTACTAAATAGTTTGGGCTTAATGCGGTCGCTATGGATTTGACCTAGATTCCAAGTTGGGTACTATATTATTTGCTTTGACTATTTACATTAACATTAATTGGAGTGGATTTGAGCTAATCAATATCTCCTTCTTTCGGAGATGCCATGCTTAGAGGTTTGGTTGTCACTTTGTTGTATACTTTATGGGTAGGTTGGGGCCTTATCTGTAAGTATACCTCTCTTTTGAGGCTTAAAGACTATGGGGTGTATAGATGATCATGGGCTGGCCAAGTTGGCCTATCTTTTGTATTGACATACTTATTGTCGTGTGCGTGTGTATATCCTTTTCTTTCATATTTCTTAAACTTAGACACCATGATGGTTTTGTCGACGCATGAGTTTGTGATATTAGATAGCATGGTGGTTTTGTTGGTCCACATGGGGATTGTATTGTTGTTATGAATTGTTAGGCCGGTGATTATCTACGGTGTTTGTATTGCGGCCTTGCCCAGGCCGGGTTTAAGCCAATATATACTTGTCTATTTTCATATTCACTTATTTGTTTATATGTACTAGAGGTATATGTCCAGCTTAGGTATTTCGAGGTCAAATGTGGAATCGAGTGTGGGTTACACCTCTGTGGAGGGCATGACATATACATAACCTAGCTCACGTAAAGTGGGCTCACGTGACCTATGTAGTATCCATATTTGTTATGTTTTGATACGCAGTATTTTGTTTTCTTTATATCTCATGATACGACTTTTATCTAGTTCACTCTTGATAAGTTAAGTTTTTGCCTTATGAATGAATTATTATTATGCTCCGCCATGGGTTGACTTGGGGTCTCTGCGGGGCTCCGCTTGTCAGGATATGCATGATCCGAGTGTACTCTTGGGTCGTGAAAAAATTGGTATTAGAGACATAGGTTCGGAGTGTTCTAGAGAGTCTTAAAGTCGTGTTAGGTAGAGTCTTTTCGTGGGTGTAGCGCGCCGCACTTATTATGAAGAGGCTATTGGCGTTTTAGGAATATTCCCTTCTTTCATGATCTATGTCGTGCGGTCAAAATCTCTCCCTCTTTTTATAATTCGTGCGATTCGTGACTACGAAAGAATTTGTAGCTCCCAGGAAGGATAATCGAAGGAGGAATAGAAATGATGAGCCACGAGGTGGCAATGATGATGAGCTTGACAAGCCCAGCGCAATTCAAACTGGCTTGCAGAGCTAGTTTGCCCATGTAGGGATTTCGGGTGGCTATTCAAGTGTTGGCGCAGGCCTTGGCCCAGCTGGAGGTCAACTTCTTGTTGTGCACACAGTCCTCGAACGGCAATGCGCGGCGTCACGATTAGAGACTTCCGAGGATGAACCTCAGGAGTTCACGGGGGCAAGAAGGACGGAGAGCATCCCTGCCCAAGTTCATCAAAGGGATTTTGAAGGTCACTCGGAGTCATGGGTGACAAGTGAGGAATGTGTTGATTTGGCCTCTTATGTCGGTGAAGGAGGTCTCTTACATTTGGTTCAAGCAATGGAGGATAGCGGGGAAGCGGGGAGCCCGGGCCCTATGTCGCTGAGGGATAAGTTCCCGCATGGAACTTTCTTGACAAGTTCGTCCCTCGGGAGAGATGAGGGCCAGAAAGCGAGTTTGTCATCCTTAAACGAAAGATGACGGTCTTTGGATATGCACTTGAGTTCACTGCTTTATCAAAATATTCCTCGAGATTGAAGTGATGGATCAAAACCTTGGTGAGCAAATTCATACGGGGAGTAGTTGAGTATGTTGGATAAGGGTATGAGAATAGCCACGGCACCCATTGGATATGGACTACCCGGGGATGGTCCTCATGCTCGGCGGATGGAAGTAGGTCATATGAGGTAAGAGAGAGAGGCCAAGAAGGCTAGAAGGCGATAGCCCGCAGTTCTCCCAACCTAAGCAGGGGTGTTTCACCGCCGGTCAGCACGGAGCCCGGTGCACCGGCACCATCTTGCTTGATGCACTCCATCCGAGTACAAGGCGGCCGGAAGAGTAGGGCCTTAGGTTGAGGTCAAAACGCGTGCACTCAGCGTACATTCCCATCTTGTGCTACTTGTAAGCTGATAACCACACAGAAATGTTTGAGTAGGCTCAAATGCTTGTTTAGTGTAGCAAACTCGGACACAGACTTAGAGATTTCCTACAGCTAGATCGGGGGGTAGTGGAGCACGCGCCGGCGACCGGTTGGTAGTCCCGGTAGCACGTTAGACTTAGAAGAGGGTCTCCTTGGTTCGATTGGCGGCCCGAGCGCGGCCCAGGTTTTATGCACTTGGCTTCGCGGGGAGCAAGAGACTTCTCCCCATGTAGTTACGGGTATGTTACGAGTTTCACAGTTATGCTTATGCTTTAATTAGATACAGACACGCTATCTTTTGTGACACCTTACTGCTATTGTGAGTGACTTTGGAGTCGATCTTGAAATCTTGTAAGAACCACACTATCTTTTGCAGCACGCTTTCCCGAAATCTTGAAACCCATATATTTTCATGATGATTCCGCGGGCTCATCATCGTCCCTAGTTTGTGCTCGGTTTCACTAAATCTCCGGTGAGTGAGGATTACTCATGATCAGGGCTTGTATTCGAGACTTGTTTAATTGTCTTATGTTCTCGAAATGTTTGGAGTTAGTTGGGGTCTTGTCCCTTCACCGTCTTTTATGATTAGAGGCTTTCGAGGTTTATTTTGAATTTTGTTATTATTATTGTTTTCTTTCATATCTCATGATACGACTTTCAGCTAGTTCATGATTGATAAGTTAAGGTTTTGCCTTATATGAATGAATTCGTATTATGCACTTTCATTACCATGGGTTGACTTGGGGTCTCTCGGGACTCCTTGTCCGTGTCTATAGTCAGGAATTGTACTCTCGGGTCGTGATAATATGATTCACATACACACATATATACATGAAACTTTCCTTTGGATCTCTTTTTATGAAACATCATCGAACTCAGGCATAAAGGTCAAGTTACAAACGTTTAATAAGAGATGAATCGGAAACTAGCCGCACAAATACTCTTTGGATGCTTCTTACGATAGCGAAGGCCGGTGTCATTATATTAAATTTTGTTATAATACGAAATCTAGATCATATGGCCGAATTATGCTAGTAACATAGCAAAGGGAGTAATCCTCTACTATGGAGAGTCCCAATTTGAACTAATGAGTCATTCTACTATGGAGGTACTAGCCCGAACAAGGAGTCACTCCCTGCTATGGAGGATCCCGAGCCGAACTAGAAAGTCACTCTCTACTATGGAGGATCCAGGCTAAACTAGGAAATCACTCTCTGCTATGGAGGAACATGATTGAACTAGGGAATCTCTCTGCTTATGGAAGATCCCAGGCGAACTAGGGAGTCTCTCTTCATGGAGGATCATTGAGCTACGGGGAGTCACTCTCTTCTATGGAGGATCCCAGGCGAGCTAAGTGAGTCACTCTCTACTATGGAGGATCCTGGATAACTAGGACATGAAAATCTTGATCTAACATCATCTATTGGTTTATGCTACTCTGATTGTAGAAACATAAACATGTGCTGCTTCATCATACATCATTCATTTTGGAAGGATGGGGCTAATTTCTACTAACAACAAGCCCCGACGTGCAAGAAAACATCAATCTCATGCTTTATCATCATAGTTCATATCATTATAGAAGCCACGTCAATATTTCTTCAAACATCTTACATTAATTAGTATCTATAGATTCACGTCGCGCCCATTATACTTCCACCTCGGTAAGTTTTGACTTCACTTATCATTCAACATGTATCCTTAAGTCATTCATGTGATCCATAGATCTAATTATACCTAATATGCATAATTGATTCATATATTCTAAATTTACGGGAAGCCATATACTTAACTTATAACCTATACATTTACAACAAGATTATGGAAGAAGCATACATTTTCATTTCATAAAACCCATTTCTATATTTACTTGATTCATGAAAAGGATGCATTAATTTGGCCTTTACCAGTACGCCATACCCAGTAATTCCATCAAGCATATGGGACATGTATATTGATGAGCCGCAAGTGTACGAATTAGGTACAAGTAATATAGTGGCTCTTTTTATGAGCACAGAATGTCGGGCCCACGGGGGTGGACTACGGTAAAACCTTTTCAAGTATTAGTACTAAAACTCCTAATAATAGAACAACGGTGTAAAGAAGAGTTTTTATATTTTGGAAACTATTTTTATAACAAAGTAAAATATTTATACAGTTGAATACGAACTATGGATGTGAGCATCTTGAGGCTAAAAAACGAACATGTAGAGAAATTAAATATCGATATACATGGTTTATCTTTTCCTCAGGTTGCTAGTCGGAACTTATGCTATGGATTAAAACTCGTATTGCTTAACAAGAATCACATGGAACCTTCCCTACATTTCGTGATAAGAAGGAACAAGTTCTATTTATACAAAAGCGGAATTCCACACATGACTAATACGACTTTCGGGTATATTTCTATCTGAAGGTAAATCCAATTCCCAATTTTCCCAAACAAAGAACAGATCATATCCTATTAATTCACAACTTTCAGTTTCTTGCCCTCTCGGGTGAATTAGGACTTTTGAATTTACATTAACATTGTGGCCGAGATATTAACGTGGTAAGAGCGAAATTAAATAGAACAACCGTGGAAGAAAAGATAAAATAAACCGACAATTCAATAATTACATTTCAACACAAAGGTTCATAACCTCGGCCCAAGAAAGAGAATTAGCCACTCATTTGTGGATTGAAGACATCATTTAATGAATGGAAATCATGCAAACAATTGAAAGGAAGAAAGGGATAGAGAAAACCCTAAGAATTTTCGTCCTCAAAGCTGCTTGTATTGCGCTTCTTGCTCCACCAAGTCGAGAATATGTGAAAATAAACCTAAATTATTGCTATTTATAATAGTAAGAAATTTGTTAGGAATAACAAGCAACGTGTCACGGAGTGTAACGCGGAGCATTGCCCAGAAGTGACACGGCCTTCAGCTGTGTGAGGCCTTCGGAAATCGCCGAAAATCGACCTGCGTACCTTGCGCGTTGTGGGTGGCGCATTTGCCGGGCAGCGTTGCACAAGGGTGGTCGCGGAGTCACCCTGCCGTGGCACGTGCCAACGCGGCGGGGCTGTGCTTGGGCGGTACTGCCGTGGCATGTTCTTGGAAACCCGAGTGGGAGTACATTTTGGGCCTCCTTCTTGCCAGACGTTTGCGTGTTTATTAGTCTCAAGCCTCTACTTCACCAACTCATGAATTAGCTCCTCAAAAGTCATCAAAAACCTACAAAACAAAGCTAATCATATTTATTACTTTATATATTCACTTTTATAAAATCACATGAAAATGTATCAAATAAGCTTAGGCAACCACGACTAATTTAAGTTGCCAAAAAAAAAGCGTATCACGGGACCTATATTATTTCAGCGTCATATATCTTTACTTTTAATTATTCTAGCCCATAAACTCTAATTTCTTCTCAACGTGTCTATCGTGGCATTCAAGTTCTTAGGGATATTCGATCTTCACATATCTAAAAACATGGATGTAAGTAATTACGATAATTGAGTGAACAATAATAAAGCCTCGTTGAGTTCAAGTCATTCTATGAAGACATTCTATAATCTCACATTTCTCATCATCAACACATAATTCAAGGTAACCCAATTATTCTACATCATAGTTAATCTCATAATCATAATAGATCTTGGAATGTAGAGAATTATAGACAAAATCACCCATCACACAAACCCTAAGTCATGCTTTTCTAGAATAGTTGAAATTGAGAATTTTGATAAATATTTTGAGGCACAAGGATGGAAGATTATCCTTGTTGAAAGGCCGCATACACGGTAGAAAAGAAATACGCTTTCGATATTTTCCCTTGAAGCTTTAGTAGACACCTTGGTGAAATGTTGAATCTTGAGAGGAGAGGAGGAAGAAGGGCTTTGAGAGGTATCTTGAGAGAATGAGAGTTTAGACTTGAAGAAATCCTTAAAAATGTCTCAAATAATACTCAAAATGAAATTAGTTTAGCAGTTAAAAGCATAGAACTTTACGAAAATGACCCTAGGAAACGGGAAAATCTCTTTGCGGACCCCTGAGGCACCCCCACAGCAGTCATGGGTAAGGTAGCGACTCGTGGGGGCCAGGAGTCGTAGGTACCTTTGCCTAATTTCTCAAAATTTCCCAACACAACCCATGACTCACTTTACATCGTGGTTTGCCATGACGACTCGTGACACACTGTCGGAAAGTCACCTCCACTGGCGATACCTTATCTAGGAACACTGGCCTCCGGCTGACGACCAACCTAACGAGTAATTGCCAAGAAGCTGACTCGTTGGAGTGGTAAGATTCTGCCAAACTTGACCGAGACCTCAGAATTACTTTACGAATTACGATATGAATCATGGGACCTCTAGCAGTCATCCCCACAGGCTGGGTTACGCTTAAACTTTAATTTTAGTGCTGTGAATTCTCATATGCCTAGAATTTGATCTTAGAAACATTCGGGTGTTATAATATCTCCACCTTGGGAACATTCGTCCTCGAATGTGTTACATGTGGCTATCTTGATAGAATAGGAATGAAACTAAAATCCCATAACCAATCAATCACGGCTAAAACCAATGAGCATAAGGCTTGGACCACAATCGACACATCGGGTGAGTATCTAAATTGGTCATGCATGCTATAGCACAAAAGAGACTAAAGGACATGAAAATAACATGAGCGTAGATAGGACAGCTAGAAGGATTCTTCCGCTCCAAGGCGCAGCTGAGGAAATACTACGGGTGAACCTTCGCTCTCAAGTCATTTTTTTTTCGTGCGAGGTTAGAATTCATAATATTTGGTCGACTTCAGTACAAGTTTCATGAGCACGAATCATTCCGCGACATCTAAGCAGACACGCATTACATGAGATAACCTGATGCATTGGGCTATGAAGTAAATACAGGGCGATTGGTGATCATGCGGAATACACGAATTATCACACATAGCGATTAGAACACGGAAATGAACCTAGAGGATTCATGAAATAAGATTGACATCGTATGCAGTGATTATCTAGAACTTAGGAGTCCACACATAGGGATTGACATATCATAGTTTGCCCGGGGTTAGGGCTTCCCTACTATCATAATCCAAGATCCAACTAATCTCACATGTTTACCATCTCCCCATAGCTTAAAACCATATTCTGAGCTCACGAATATTTCTCGGGGTTGGGACTAATTCACTAACTACGTAACTCCCCCTTGCACCTCTAACCATCATAGAAAGTCTCATATTAATAGTTATTCACATCACACATCAACAACCTATTTTAAAAAACAACTATAAGCTCCTTATTTAGTACTTCGAGGTTGTGGGCTAACCTAAAAAAGTTATGCAAGATTCACAACATACAAGCCACTATTGGAGACTTGCCCTTATCCTAGTGTGATTTCATGGAATAGGAGCAATTTTGACGACGTTCACCACCTAAGCTAGATGACGCACCTGTTGAAATGAACGAGATGACGCACCATCTTTGGAAATGAGCAGGATATCGATGCTGCGAAGAAATGGTCGAGGATCTACTCTTGTCTCGCTTTTCTCTTTTGTAATCTCGGTGCTTATGGCCCGACTAGCCGCACAAAAAACAAACATACGATTCGGCCATACATTCTCCCAGAAGTGGTGCATTCCCACGGCTAGTACACATCGAATATGTAATCTCCGCACTACAGATTTATGCAGATGCGGCTATTGAAAATGTTGGGGCTGCCAGCCTGCTTGGGAAAATGAGCGGTGTCCACCACTTTTCCTTGGCGAAGAGGACTCACGAATCTCCTCTCTTTGTCCCTCTTAGCCTCTCTCATTTCCTTCACTTTCTCTTCCTCATTTGTTGTGCGAATATCACCTAACATGAAAAGTCTATACATGTGCAACATAGTAGTCCTACACTCTTTAATCAAAGTGCGACACTCCATTCTAGGCTTCACTCCCTCGGTCCCTCTGATGCGCTACCATCTCCGGGCGTACTTGGATAGCCGAGGTAAATCCATCGCGTACTCTTGAACTATCATGTCATTACATTTTAGGTTGATAACTCTACGCCTTGGCCTCTCTCGACTCTCTGGGGAAAAGCTTTGTCTAGGAACACGATCTTAAATTCATCCAACTTACCGGGGCTGCTCCAATCCCTGACTAACCCTCCCGCGGCAAAACAATATATAAGCAACTCACTTTTTATCTAGTAGGAAGCTAAGTATAAGCTCTCAATTCCCATCACTCTCATGATGTGAGTAATCTTACGAATCTCTTCCAAGCACTGTGGGTTCTCGTCTACCTTTGACCCCGAGAACTTCCGGGTGGTTCATTAGGAAAATCTCTCACCCTTGTTTCCGCTACATTCCCGTGCAGGGAATCGAGCCATAACTATTCCAGTTAATACGGTGATCACGGGCTGTGCCAACATATTAGAGTTGCCGAAACTCGGCATGGGTAACATGGTGGGTCGCCCGGGTTCGCACAGGTTGGTGGTACTGTTGGCGATTATTACCATTTCTCCTTCCATTTACTCATCTAGGAGGCATTATACTGCGAAGCGGGTAAATACGAGTGGGGGAAGGAAGCATTTAGAGCTTCATACTCTACGCGCGATAAGAATCATGAAGAAAGGGAACATTCTACAAAAAATGTCTCTTAGCCTCCTCGTCATGAGTGTGGTGCGCTTCACACCCATGAAGAATACTCTACTTAAAGTGGCTTCGGACACCTAGGAAACTCCAAACCTTTGCTCTGATACCAATTTTGTCGACGAGTTCACACCTAAGCATGCTGCAGTACAAAGAACCCAGAAGACTCCAAGTCAACCCATGGCATGACCATAGCATATTACTTAACAATAGAAATGACCAACAACATGAAGGCGGAAGCTAATAGCAAGAATCTAATAGAAACCATAAGAACAATTTTTAACAACACTTAGATACAACGCCGGAATGCACTGGAGCAAGTGCAGAAAGCCTTATACTAAGCGTGAGATGCAGGACAAGACCCCAAATAACTCACTTATGTCTGGCCCCGAAACATAAAGAAAGTATGATCATAAATCTTGTCCTCGGGAGATGAGGACTCACCACCTTGGTGATAGGGAATGAAGCATATCTAATATAGTAGGAGCACCGGAGACCTAAATCTATATCTGAGATGATATAGCACAAAAGAGCTATGCAGTCGGTACTTGGAATGTACTAAGCATATGGGATAGCACCATAGATAATTAAATATACAAATATACAATAAGGAAATAACCAAGTACATCAATATAACTGATTAACATGCCACGCTATCGTCTCATGATTAACATACACATATATATACATGAAATTTTCCTTTGGATCTCATTTTATGAGACATCATCGAACTTCTAAATGCATAAAGGTCAAGTTACGAACGGTTAATAAGTGTTGAATGCGGAAACTGGCATCACACCTTTGTCTTGTGTCACTACGATACACTTGAGATTGATTATCATTATATTAAGTTTATTATAATCTGAAATTTGGATCATACAAAGGCGAATTATGCTAGGTAACACTTAACCAAAGTCACCTCTGCTATGGAGGGGCGGGCGGAACTGGGAGTCACTCTCGACTATGGAGGATCCTAGAATGAGACATTCTATAATCTCACATTTTCATCATCCAACACATAATTCAAGGTAACTCAATTATTCAACATCATAGTTAATCTCATAATAATAATGGATCTTGGAATTTAGAGAATTATAGACAAAATCACCCATCACACAAACCCTATGTCATGTTTTTCTAGAATAGTTGAAATTGGGAATTTTGATAAAATATTTTGAGGCCTGAGATGGAAAGATTATCCTTGTTGAAAGACAGCATACTGAGTAAAAGAAACCCTTCTCAAAATTTTCCCTTGAAGCTTTGATGAACACCTTGATGAAATTCTTGAATCTTGAGAGGAAAGGAGGGAAGAAGGGCTTTGGGAGGTATCTTGAGAGAATGGGAGTTTGGACTTGAATAAACCTAACCAAATATCTCAAATAATACTCAAAATGATGTAATGTAGAAGTTAAAAGAATAGGACTTTATGAAAATTCCCTAGAAAAACACGAGGCAAAATCACTCTACCGAACCCACAGTCGTGGTGTAAGGTAATGACTCGTGGGGGCCAGAGTTGTCGTCTGTTGACCAATTTCTCAAATTTCCCAAGACAACCCACAACTCACTTCCAAGGTTCATGGTCGCCATGACGATTCGTAGCTTTATGTCAGTCACCTCAACTGCTTCCAGGAGCACTTATCCGAAACACTAGCCTCCGCTGATGACCAGCCTACTTAGTCATTATTAGGCAAGGCGACTCGTTAGGTCATCGTACCACCGAAATTGACAGGACCTCCATTTGCAGGTCGGCAGGACTTGTGGGGCCTCTGCATAGTCGTCCCCGATCATTCTACTGACTTTCATTTTCTACAGATTCTCTCCTTATGCACGGAATCTAATCTTAGAAGCATTCGGGGTGTTACGGTACATATACAACATGTAATCATATGTAAGTAGATAGAATATCAATTGACAAGTAATGATACTCAAATGATAGAATAACGAGGTATGAGTAAGTGAAAGCATATGAATACAGAAAGCCTCTTATAAAGTCATGAATCACGTCTTATAGTTCTTGTACATTTACACACGCCTTTCTTTAAGTTGTTCATTATACGGTTGAGCATATGAAACATTGTATTACACATTTGGATGCTTATATATTATAGATTCAAGTGAACAAATAATAAAGTAAGCATTGAAGGCGATATTGGCACATGAAATTTATCTCACAAGTTACATAACACATGGCGGTGCGCCTTTCGTTAGGCATAGCACATGTAGGTCGACCACAAGGTGGGTCTTCCACATCGGGCATATCAAATAAAAAGTAGTCTAACCGGATCCTAGCATCGCGTCACATAACTTAATACCCCACGTACACTCGTGTTCTCTCTCCGTTATTGGTCAATTAGTGTCATATTTGCATATGTTTCCACCTCCCCCACGCCTTAGGCAAATTACCAAATGAGTCTCAGCCGGGCATAAAACAAATAATCAAATAAGCCATGAAGGCGGTATTAAGTGAGACCACGAGGCATATAATAAATGAGCCATATAGGCATATAACAACTTAGCAAGTGGTCTGCATAACATGAGATTCATTTAAGTTGCATGATTTAGATAATTCAATTAGAGTAGATAGAAGTGAAATAAATTAGACATTTCAAATAAAGTCATATGTATATGTTAAATGAAGATATATAACTTCTCAAACGAAGGGAATGGGCCATACCTACGATAGCTAGATGCTTTGTAAATGATAACAAGTAGAAAAGAAATACATGAACATGTGAGATAATGAGTTACATGGGTAGATTTCATGTATAACATATGAAGACTTATTTTAGCATATGTTGTTTAGACCTTATTAACCATATAGCGGAAACGTGT
The DNA here is from genome assembly GCA_018107945.1 of Datura stramonium. NCBI lineage: Eukaryota > Viridiplantae > Streptophyta > Magnoliopsida > Solanales > Solanaceae > Datura > Datura stramonium. The sequence continues at coordinate 66,242 of JACEIK010007237.1, forward strand.
ATTGCAGTCATTCCTTACGGCAAAAGAGATTTTAGCCTTATATTCCTCAATTTCTAACTTCGAATTGTTATAAGGTGACCGCTTCTTTGAAATTAATCTATAATAACCTGCTTGATAAATAAGATATTTTCCTATTCAACAAGTATAGATCCCCCAACAATGCCAGCGAGAAGAATGGGTAGCTTAAGGCCGCGAGAATGCTCATTAATTTTCACCAAGCATGTGAGTCGCCCTCAATAAGCAAGTAGGATGTGAAGCAAGTAAAATATCTAAACAAGTAGCTCAAGTAACTAGGACATCTAAACCCGTAGCTCGAAGCAAGTAGGACGTCTAGACAAGTAACAAAACTAAATATAATGTCTAAACAAGTAGTTTACCAAAGTAGGATATCTTAAACAAGTAGCTTAATCAAGTAGGTGAAACACATAGGTGAAGCACAAAACTCAAGCAAGTAGGTGAATCCATATAGTAAAAGCATACATAGGTGACTCATTTTTACATATTCATTTTTCCTTTCAAATCTTATTTCCTTCAACTATTAGTTTCACTTTAGTACACTTAGATACTTAGACATTAGGCTCAAATATAGCCTCATTTTCCCAACTTTAAATTATTTTGTTGATGTTAACTAAATCATACACATATTCAAAGATACGAGGCATTAATTTGATTTGGGTCCATGTTAAAGGGTCGGGGTTAGTCGACTTCATAGTACTTCCCAAGATCATACATAGATGCTCTTGGGATATTATTATTCTTATTATAACAAACACTAGAAAATAGTAAGGAAACCACTTAGTTTCCCACAAGGAACACATTTACCTTGGTACCAAACACACCACTTAGTATCTATTTGGATTGCGGTGTTTGTACAAATTAGCTATGATTAACTTAAGAATTTTGGTGTTGATATTGGCATATTTTTCTATGCCCATTTGCCATATTTTTATCCATTTTTTTAATCATATTTTGAGTTAATAAACCTTAATTTATGCTTAAATTTATATGTTTATGTGTTTTATATGCTAACAAATGATTTGAGTTGATTTGAGTAGGAAGCCCAAGCAAATTGGACTCGAAATGACTCAAGGAGTGAAGATTTGAGGAGGTTTGAGGGCACGATGCTATGGCGCGCCCATAGCAGTCCCAAGCTTGAAAAACAAAACCGGGTTGGTGCTAAGGTTGTCCGTGCCGGGTAAGTGAACTTCGAGAGAATTGCACTTCACAAGCCTTGGCGAGATGAGTGGCGCCCCGCGCGAGAGGTGCCCAAACTTAGAAAAATTTTACAAAAAGACCTTGGCAAGATAGAGGGGGTGGTGCACGGGCCTCTCACGGAGCTGAAATTATTGGAAATTTGGTTAACTTTATTGTGATATAAGTGGGGTGACACGCTAGGGTCATTCCGGGCGAAAATGTTAATTTTAAGCCCAAGTTTTGGAGGACGAAGTGTTATTTGAAGGATCAACTATAAATATAAGCCTTAGGTAGGTTGTTAAGCATCTTTTATCAATCTTTGATCATTTTTTACATTCTGTAGTTCGTTTGTTGAGGCTTTAAGCCATTAATAAGGAAGACAAAGTTATATACTAGATTTTTATCTTCTTTACTAGTATTTTTGTATAATGATGACTAAGTACACATTTTCCTCTTGTATATAAGTGGACAAGCATACTCAAGGGTTGTGGCCATAGTGGATGGTTGAAATTTTGAAAGACTAATTTAATGTGGTTTGATTCTTCAATTATGGTTGTTAGTATTTATTTGTGTTAATTTAGTATTTATGAGATTGATCACTTTGCTAAGTAATTCATTGGTTTTTGGTGGAACTAGGAAAAGGGTAGAAGAAAAGAGGTTAAAAATAAATACGAACGGGAATCCAAAGACCCTTGTACCCATTGGTGATAGGTTAAAAGTTGTTGTTGAGGATAGGGATATACCCTTCAACCCCATTTAGTTGAGATACAAATAGGCATAGTTTTGTTTCATTATTCTCCTGCTGACCATAGGGATATAGCGTTGGGTTCATGAAATAGTTCTTGGATGCTAGGGATAGTGGCAAAGAAATGGATAGTAACTTGCAGCTAACTCACGAAGTAGGAAGGAGGCCATTGCTAGTGTAATTACATCTTGAAACTTAGCAGAAACCAACCAAGTGCCATTTCCAAACCTCTGTCGTCATCGAAATACAATCAAGTTCACGGTCGTTTTTAGTTAATTTTATATTTTTAATTATATCTTAATATATTATTTTCAACTTTTTATTATTATCTTACAATCTTGTTAGTTTTTAGCTGAATTAAATTGACAAATTACGTGAGTGCGATATCTCGACTTAAATCCTACATTACTTGGCGACCACGTGCGCTTGTAATGCGCTCGATCCAACATCAAGGTTTTGGCGCCATTGCCGGGTACTTGAATATTGTTTTGATTGTTTGTAGGTTAGGATTTTTATTACCAATTTATTAGATATTGTAAAGATTTTTTATTTTTATTAGTATTATACAACTCTTAACATGACATCTTGTATATAAATGAGTTGAATGTTGGGTATTCGTATTTTGGTGATCTATGTCTGAATTGTGGAGGACCTCACTTGTGCCAACATTGTCATACTTGTAGTGTATGTGGTGGTGGATGGCCATTGGGTGATGTGTTGTTAGTTTACAGTACTCGACGCTTAAAACTAGGAAAATAGCATGGACTTAGGTGTTTATATGGATATAAGGTGCTTTTACTTTGTTTTAAGGAAATATAGATGTGTGGAGATTAATTGTGCAAAAGATGGAAAATGCGAGAAAAGAGTGGCTCGGTATGGTCTCACTACGAGCCATACCATCCCAGTCAAGTAAATGCGAGAATCGTGGAAAAGTCCGGGGAGAAAATAGTGAAGGCAAGTTACGGCTCATGGTATGGTAGTACCATCTAAACACAAGTACCATGGTAGTCATAGAAAGTTCAAGGAGAAATTGCACGAGGCCAAGTATCCCTAGTACGGGTGGCAATCACAGTCATGAGACCTAAGACTCGTATCAGGAAGCATGGAAAGACCGAGAAGAATAGATAGTAAGAAAGAAATCAAGGTACAAGAAGTACCCAAGGATCGTGGAATGAAAGGTACAGTCGTACCATGCCATCACAGTGGGAAGTTAACGAGAAGATGCCGAAATTGCAAAGTCCAATCCATGAGAAGAATTGTACGACTCATAGGTTCTTGAGTACAAGTCGTATTGCCTTAACACCAGAAGGTTCCCTAAGATCGAGACTCGAGACTTAAAGAATTTAGAAGGGAAGTGAAATTTTTCCTGAGAATGAGTCATGAGTACGACTTGTTAGGTGGCGGCCAGAACGGGTCGTCGTCGGACCAGCGAGGAGGCCGGTCAAGAGATGCGGCAAAGTCCGATAAACACGAACGACACGACAGAGTCATCGTGTCAAGTAGCATTTCGTTAGGGCGAGTGTGGGAAGGAGAAGCAGAGATTGTGGGCTTCGGTGGAAATGGGAGGAATTACGAGTTGTTAGGGATGGACAACCACTCGTGAACTCGGTAGTCGGCGAATCGAGAATAATTTTGACAAATCATCCAATGCACTCCTCGGCTGAGCACCACGAGTCGTTGCCAACCCCACACGACTCGTGGAGTGCCTCGTGGGGATTAGCGGGAGTAGACTTTTCTGCAAATTTCAAGGTTGTTTCGCCAAAAATCCTATGCTTATAACTCCTAAACTACGTCATTTTAAGTATTATACATGGGGCGTTTTTAAGGGTTTCTTCTATCCTAATTTTCTCATTCCCTCAAAATATCCCCTCAAACTCTTCTTCCTTCTCTCTCTCAAGACTAAGGATTCGCTAGGATTTCTTCAATGCTTCAAGGGTTAAGTTCATGTGCAGGTTTCTTGAATCGAGGTATGTGGGTTTAAACAGAGAGCATCCTTTCATACTTATGCCCCAAACTTTTGTACACAAAACTCATATCCTTTGATTCTAGAAGAGAATGTTCTATGCTTCCAATTTATGCATGGATTCTTTGTGATTTTGATATAAATGTTTTGGGTATGAGTAGAACCTATAATAATAACTGATAATCAAATTTTCATCATGATTTAGAGTAAGTTTTGAAAAAGGGTTTCATGAAATATTCATATGCTTTCACCATGATCTCATTGTACATGTTCAAGGTATGAGTTGATTATATGGGTTTTCATAGATCTAGATATGTGATTTAATATTCATATGTTAAAGTCTACGATATGAACCTACGGATCTTACATAAATCTAAGATGTGCGTCATGTGCAACCGAACTGGGGATTTGAATGTTTGGATATGTGTATAAAGTATGATTCGATCCTATAGATGTTTCATGAATGTAAAATGTGTGGATTAAATGATAATTCGGGACCATAATTATATGAATTGCGATAATAAAGCATGAGAATGATCCATCAGACTTGTGGTCTTGTTTTAGTAAGTAGCACGATAAAATTCTAAATGAATTCAATATGATGTAATTAGTGAATACTCATGTCTACGATTAGATACGATGGTAGACTAGACAAATGACGTCGGATTAGTGCTCTACATGTTATACTCTGTCGGTTCTCTCATCCAGGTAGAAATGTTTCCCTTATTCGATTTAGGACTCTCATCGGGCGAGAATGTTTACGTTAGTCTATCGAGACTCTCCTTAGTTGAGAATGTTTCCCTTAGTTTGTTAGGACTCTTCTTAGCTAAGAATTTTCGTCCTTTCTAAATGCATTGGGACTCTCCTTAGCTAGAATGTTTCCCTTAATCGATTAGTGACTCTTTATATGAGAATGTTCTCCCTTAGACGGTCGGGGACTCTACGCGGCCGAGAATGTCTCCCTTCGACAATTAGGGACTCTCCATAGGAGGGAGCGTCTCCCTCAACTGTCCCGAGGACTCTCCATGATATCATTCACGGCTTTAGTCCTTGGTATTTGTTAAGTATATAACCTTTAAGCTTGAGTTGATTATACTTTAGTAATTGTTTTCAAATAAAAGCTTTATGTTAATATATATGTGTATTTCAAATAGGGTCGTTGTATTTACACATTGAGTTATATGTACGGTAATGTATTCGATTTACTTCCTTCTTGTATACATGCATGTTTTGTTTATTTACGCTTCCGCATACCGGTACATTCCAAATACGTCGCATACTTTATGTGCTATATCATTTCATGATATAGGTCGGGTTTCGAGAATCGGCCACATGGTTAGATGTGCTTAATTTCCCCTCTCGATTTGCTTATGATGAGTCCCCTGCGTCTCTCGGGGACGCGATTTATATTTTCATGTATATTCGGCCTTGTACTTTAGGAGTTGGTGGGCTTGTCCAGCAACTCATCGGTTTAATAGAGCTTTCATACTTGTATAAACGAGATTCGCTATCGAGTTTTATGAGATTTTGTTATTTTGAGGGTTTTAAATTAGACTTTTTCAATTAGCTTCCGTTTGGTTATAATTTCTATTAGTTGTTATTCTAATAATGTTATCTTATAGTCATGCTCCATGGATCGACTTGGAGCCTCTCGGGTTTCATTGTCCGTGTCTCGCCACTGGAAACATGTTTAAGGTCATGACAAATTTGGTATACGACGATAGGTTTTGAAGTGTCATAGGGTGTGTGCGAAAGCCACGTTAAGTAAGTATATGCTTTTTCATGGGTGTGAAGCACACCGCACTTATGACCCGAAGAGGTATGAGACATTTAGGAATGTTCCTTTTCATGATTCACATATTGCGTAGGGTATGAGAGCTCTATGAGTTCCTCTCTTGACTCGTGCTTTACGCTCCACAGTTTTGCCTCCCAAACGCATGAATGGAAGGAGAATGGTAATGGGCGGCGAGGCTTCCTGACCCAGCGGGCTGATGGACAACCATGTTGCTCTCTTTAGGAGTGTTGGAGGCAGCCTTTCATATGTTAGCGCGATCCATGGCTGCCTAGATTAATCGGCAAGCGATGGCCATTTTCCCAGGCGGGAACATAGGCGGCGAGGTAAGGGATTTCTTTTTGATGAACCCACTCAAATTCCTAGGGTCGAGGTGGACGGAGGACTCGTATGAGTTCTTGGAGAATACAGAAGATCACCCAAATCATGGGGTGATGTGAGGCCCCGAGACGCATACTTAGCCTCCCTACCGGCGAAAATTGTTGCTTATATATATTTTGCCGGTGGAGAGACGGTCAGGGAGTTGGAACATCCCGATAAGTTGGGATGAGTTTATTCTGCATTCTACAGACGGGTTTTTCCTTGGGAGTTGAGAGAGGAAAGGTGGTAGAGTTCATCAACTTGAGACAAAGCGGCATGACTTTCTATGAGTATGCGTTGGAGTTTACCGGTTGTCCAAGTATGCACTTGGGAATGTTAGCCAATCGGAGGGCGAGTGGCGAGGTTCTGGCAGTGTCAAACTCCTTGTTCAAGGAGTGAAGAACCTCCATGTTGCACAGGGCATAGACTTCCCATGTTTGGTGATATTCTCTCGACAAACGCGAAGCGGGGGAATAGTGAAGGAAAAGAGAGAGGCCAAGAGAGCTAGAACCAGATTTGGAGTTCTCCGCGAAGGGCGAGAGGTGGACACGCTCCTGCTACGATATAAATCATTGGCCCCGTCACCTTCGATAGCCCGATGTTCCATATAAACCATGGTAAGGAGATAACGCACCCATTATTGCTTATGAGCTATAGGAAACACCATTGGGAGAATGCATGGGTAGCTTAGATGCTTGTTTTACGAGTGCGTGAAGTTGGATCATAACGGCGAGATTGCACGACGAATAAGCGAGGAGAGAGTAGAGCCTCGGCCACCTCTTCAATAGCTCTGATGGCCGTCCATTTTGGCGGGGGTGCATAGTCACTTACGAGGTGGCGGACGGTGTTGCAATCACTCCTACACCTTGGCACCATATCGGGATAAGGAGCAAGTCTCGGTATCCCAGTATGTTATGAATTTCTTGTGTTACTCTTTGCATGTTGCCCCAGCCCCGAGAACGATGTGGAATAATAAAGCTCTATGATGGTTGTTGAAAAGATTGTCAATGCTCGATGTGAATAGTTGTGAGTATAGGCTTGTAGTGAATGTTAGAAGTGAAGGAGGAGCTAGGATTTAGTAATTTGTGCTTGGAGCCTTAAGAAGGGTTTGGGAGCCTTAGAATGATTGTTTAAACCTATGGGGGAGATGCTAAGTATGTGAGACAAGCGGATCTTAGTATGCTAGTAAGGGGAGTTTCTGACCCTAACAAGCTGCGATATATCGATCTCTTCAAGTTCAGATGACCTCTCTTGTATTTCGGTTGAAGCTAGGCTCTACCCGTACCTAGTGTGAACTTCCCGAGAATTTCTTAGTAGTTTGCTTGAGACGGGGATGCCGGTTTTACTCTATAAATCCTTAAGGCCCATCTTCATGTCATAAACCGATTATGTGTATTGACTCATGTCTTCTAGTATGTTTAGCTCGAATTCGGAAGTCTTTAGAAGTTTCTTATTAGCCCAGTAGATGAAGGTACCTCCCTATATGTGGCTCAATTTTAGATATTTGTGAGCCATTCGTGCTCATGAGTTCCTTACTTTCGATTAGACTAGATATCATGAAATCTGGCTCGGTGTCAAGCGTTTGAGAATGTGGCTCGATCAGTATCGGCCCAATGGCAGGTTAGAGGAGAGAATCCTTCTCGGTGTTCTATCTAGTTTCATGTCATTTGATCACTCTCACATTTTAGCAGGCATGTACGATTTAGATATTCAGATCGGATATATAGAAATCCAACCCGGGTTAGATACTCATTGGTTGTTTGTAATTTATCAATTTTGGGATGCTCCAGTTCCGCTTTCGGTATGTTTGAGGCAACATTGGGCGAATGTTCCCAAGGGAGATATTGTAACACCACAAGAAGTTTCTAAGATCGGACTCGGAGACTTAAAAGAAAAAATTCGAAGGGAAGTGGAAATTTTCCTATTAGGTGACAGATGGGTCATAGTCGGACCGTGAGGAGCTTGACGAGGTGCGGCAAAGTCCGGTGACCACGAGCGGCTTGACAAGTCATGGTGTCAAGTAGCGACTCCTTCGAGGAAGTTATAGGAAGAAGGAGGAGCGAGGTGGCCGGCCGGTGACAACGGGAGGAATTACGAGTTGTTAAGATGGACAGCATTTCGTGAAGCCCGATCGTCAAATAGATGCGAGAAGAATTTTGGTAAGTCCAGTGCACTCCATGGTAGGCACCACGAGTCATTGCCAGCCCCGACTCGTGGAGTACCTCATGGGGACTAGGCTGGGTGAACTTTCCTGCAAATTTCAAGGGTGTTTCATAAAATCCTATGCTTCTAACCTAAGCTACATCATTTTAGCTTGGTATTATGATTGGACGTATTTAAAGTTTATCTAGCGTAATCTCTCATTCCCTCCAAATATCCCCATAAACTCTTCTTCCTCCTCTCTCTCAAGAATAAGGATTCAACTAGGATTTCTTCAAGGCTTCAAGGGGTTAAGTTCAAGTGGGCATTTCTTTGAATCAGGTATGTGGATTTTCATGAGACATCCTTTCATCCTTGTGCCCAAATGTTTGTACAAAAAACCGTCCTTTGATTGTAAGAAGATGTTCTAGGATTCCAATTTGTGCATGGATTCTCATATGTTTTCCCTAAATTCTAAGAACTCTCATGATTTATAGTAATGTATATTTATGAAGTTACTTACACCCTTCCTAAAATATGTGTATGATTTGTAGATAGCATGTATGCGAGGAAATATTCACCATGGAGTTGATCTAGAAATCCAAATGGGATCTCATTAATTAATCATATGCTCTTTGTAAGAAGTTGTATCCTTATTTTAAGTATATGTAGATCACATGGGTCCCCTTGAAATCCTAGAATATATCTTTGCATTATATGTATTAGGTACGATTAGAACTTATGGTCTTTGACGATGTGAACTATGTGTATGTTTCTTTGTGATTTTGATGTAAATGTTTTGGTTATGAGTGAACCTATGGTAATGGCATGATTATCAAATCTTCATCATTATTTGGAAATAAATTTTTGGAAATGGGGTTTCATGAAATATTCATATGCATTCATCATGATCTCATTGTACATGTTCAAGGTATGAGTTAATTATATGGGTTTTCCATAGATATAGGAATATATGATTTAATATACATATGTTAAAGTATGATTTGGACCTATGGATCTTACATGAATCTAAGATATGCGTCATATGCTATGAACTCGGTATTTTGAATGTTGTGGATGTGTGTAGAATATGATACGATCTAGAGATGTTTCATGAATGTAAAATGGCAGTTAAATAAAGATTCGGGACCATAGTGATATGTCTTGTGATAATAAAGCATAGAAGGATCCTTGAGACTTGTAGGATTGTGTTATGGAATGTATCTGATCGAGACTCTAAATGAATTGAGTATGATGTAATTAGTTTGAATACTCATGCCTACGATTATTTAGTGATAATTTAGACTAGGCAGGCCAATGACATTGGATTAGTGTTCTCTATGTTCTAGTCTATCGGGACTCTTGATCTTGGGCATAATTGCATTTAAGTGCTGCTATAACTCAATTTAGTCTTGTTTATCTCTTATTTATATACATTCTCATGTGATTTTATGTAAATGTGAATATATACTAACCTACATGACTAGTCCTTGTTTTTGAAGGTTAATAATGCATTTGAGGAACTAATTCATGATTTGGTGAAGTGGAGGAATGGAATCAAGAGCAAAGGTGAGATTCAAAAGAAAATATGCAGTAACTGGCACCTGCGCGATAGGCGTGACACTGTACCAATGCGGCAACATAGCCGAAATTGCATTTTTGGCACATTCCCATTGAAAGTACGCGTTACCTCCGTGTCACGGAGGTCAATTAGAGACGTTCGGCTCATGTGGACAGCGTTGTTTGTTCTACCACAGGCCAAATTTTTGCATTTTTTTCATCATACTATAAATTGAACCCTTAGCTTCTAAAATCATTGGACACGGGATTTTAAGGAAAAAGCTGAAGGAGGCGAAGGAGACTTGAAGAATTCCTATTGGTTTCATATTTTCTTGGTTTCTTTTCATCTATTCTTGTAAGTATATTGCTCTAAACAGCATTTTTCTTGTAATTATACGAACATGGGTGTCTAGAACGATTACTCTGGGGTTGAAGCCACAAGATATGATTGTGATTTTGTGAATTGTTTTGGAATTAAGTTATTGATTGTTGTTATTGTTTAATTCTAGATTGTTGGTTGTTTTATGATTGATCACCATGAAATCATATACGTTAGCTTGAGGAAATGGCTTGAGAAACGCCTGAGTCGGGACATGAGAATGGGCATGTTTGTATCTCACGATATAATTTTATGTTCGAGGATAGAAATATACTACCTTGCTTGGTTGACAAATGGGGTATTAAAGACCAACTTGGGATTATCACATCAACACTCAGCGAAGAAGTAGTTGTGAGGCTAAGTTGAGTAAATGGTTAGACGCACGAAAGTCCCTAATCGTTTCCCCATAAACCTAACATATAATTGATTGCCCGCCAAAACTAGAAATTAGCATCCTCGCTCACAATGATGCGGTAGAGGCTAGATTGCTTCGTGTTTAGAGGCTCGAAAGACCACAGACATGCAATTCTAATTATGTGAGATGACAATTGATAGTTCATACTTAAACCATTGCAAATCGTGGCTGCGCAGTGCTCCAGGCTTTAACTCTATATTGCTCATGAAGAATTGAGTATTTCGTTGGCCCAGTAGCATTTGACTTGAGTGCTACTGTAGCTTATATTAACATTTAACATTATTTAATATCACACTTGAACTTGATAGTTATTTGGTGTAGTCAGTCCACAGCAAGTTAGAGCATTCCGATTCTTAAAAGAGCCCTTTGTATTACTTGTACAGCATACCTTGCGGGCTCATCAAGGATTTTGGCGTCGTTGCGGGGACTCAGCTAAGTTTAGTGAATTTATATGTTTTTGTGTTAATATAAAATTTAAAAAACAAAAAAAACCAAAATAAATAAAATATTTTTTCTTCATTAATTTTAGATTTATTTTAGTTTTAGTTAGTTTATACGACACCTTCTTAACATGGCATCGTGGAATATAAATGGGTTAAATGGTGGATACTCTTACTTTGATGAGTCTTATGCAGTTGCGGAGGACCCCACTTGTGGCGCCACTGGCTAACACGTGCAATATATGTGATGGTCAAGGTGGCCCATTAAGGATGGTAATGGAGATACTATCCCCAAGCCCCTACTATGATCATACACACTTTTTTGAATATAGGCATGATGAATGAGGACTTGGGGCGCGAGGCTCGAATAGAAGACATGCTAAAAGCGAATGCTTGAGCAAACGAAGCAACAAAGGAGGTGATGGAAGCAATGAGAATTCGGCTAGCCGAGAGAATGGAGAAGCACTAGAAAGGATGGCGTCAAAGTCACGGAGATGATAGGCGGAGGCAGAAGCTTGTAGTAAAAGCTGCGGGTGTGGTCTGAATATAGGCATGATGAATATGAGGACTTGGGACGCCAAGCTCGAATAGAAGACATGCTAAAGCAGATGCTTGAGCAAACAGAAGCAACAAAGGAGGTGATGGAAGCAATGAGAATTCAGCTAGCAGAGAATGGAGAAGCACTAGAAAGGATGAGCGTCAAAGTCACGGAGATGATAGCTGAGGCTGAAGCTTGTGGTAAACTGCAGGTGACGGTTTTAGGCGATACTCAAGACGAACTACAAGAAGAAGACAAGGGTGAATTTTTAGATGAAGCCCAACAATTAGAATCTCTTGAGAGTCCCCGTGATGGGCTCACACTTCTGGAAAATCCATTCATGGAAGAAGAGATAGAGTATCCCCCAGTTCACATTAATGGAGAGATAGATGTTGATGCTGAGAAGGTGTATACAAGTAAGGAGGTCAAGCACAATGCCATTTTAGAGTTGAGGTGTATTGGACCCCACTCAAAGCATGTTTCGACATTAAGTTTGGTTAACAACCGAGGAATAGAGTCTTCCAAGCTTGTAGACAAATGTCTAGAGGAGGACCAAGCCCCGTATATTTTGAAATTTGCTGACTCGGAGAGACAAAATGACTTCGCTTACTTAAGGGCCAATAAGTGCAAAACGCAACATCTACTGCTTGGTCCTTATAATTTTTCACCACCACCCCGGGAGCATAAGAGAAAATTGGAGAAGAAATTAGGGGTGAGATTCATATCCTCAAGG
>JACEIK010007238.1:0-16504 GCA_018107945.1 Datura stramonium
GAGGCATACATGTGCTGTCGCAATATGTTAAGGGCCTTGTACTTGTTGTCGTATTATACTATTGGAGCATTATATATGCTGTCGAGGACTAATCGAGGTGTTATATTAATCTCTTTCACTACCGTATGACAAGTCTTGACTCTCCTGAGTGTGAAATGCGTTGAGATATATAGTGATCTTATTGTACATTTTTTTGGACTTTATTAAGTATTACATTATAAAATATATTTTTGTGCTCGTTATGGTTGTATTTTCTAACACTTGTCCAGGGATATTGAAGTGGAGGATCAAGGATCTTATTGAGTTATATTTATGTATAACTCACTTCTTACCTGCATGTCCATGCAGATACTATTGGCGATGATGAAGCTATTAGCCAACGAGTTCGCTAGAGTTGATCCAGTTATTGAGGTGAGCTGCTGCATTATTCGTGGGAGCTCTTAAAGAGTCTTCATCATTTTTTATTAATATCTTTTCTTTTGAAATTTCTCTTAGATGCTTCATGGTCTAGTGTGAGGTCTGGGCAAAGGTTCAAATTAATCATGGAGAAACTAGTTATTTCATAACTAATTATCATATTGTAGGGTACTTATTTGATTTACTAAATGTAGTGAATTAATGATTAAGATATGAAAATTCGATTAGCCTGGTCGGTGGTATATGTTGGGTGCCAATCACGTCTAGGGGGTAATATGGAATGTGACAATAACTAATATGATTTTATATATAATATCATCATAAAATAAAAATGTACTAAAAATTATATTGAGCTGAATGTGAAAGATATTTTTAAAAAGTATATAGTTAGAGAAGAACACTCTTGCAAATGAAGTATAACAATAATTAATAAACCAAAATCTTATATTGGCGCTCATAATATCTTTAAAAGTATACACATGACAATTAATTTTAATGATTGTATAGTTATTGGGCATGTGTTTTTCACGTGTATTACATGCTATTAATACAAATTTTGAAAAAGGGCATTGTTATTTTAAAAGAATATCCGCATACGATATAAAAGAGAACATGATGAAAAGAAAATACAAGCTCAAAACAGTGAAATGATAATTTTATACATTCAACAATTTTGATTGTCGAATTAAAGATGATACTAAATATTTTCCAAAAGAAGGTGCTCCTTTTTTTCTGGACTTCAATTAAGTCTCTTCCTCTAGAAGGTTTTGTTGGTTTGGATTCTAGACTTTACATCTATAATAATCAAAGCCTTACGATCACTAACCTTCTTCACAAACTTTCTTCTGTCGCATAAGCTTTCCTCCGTATCAATCAATGTCTGTCATGCAAGACCACATAATCACCCAAGAACATGTTGGTTGGAACTTATGTACCTCATGACTAGAGAAAAATTGTAATGCCCCGAAAACGTGAAGATCAGACCCGAGAGTTGAAATGGAGAAAATAGGATTTTCTGCACCAGGTCACAGAACGAGTCCTCTTGTGACCCGTGGGGTAGGGCACAAATCGTGGAGTGACTCATGGGGAAGGGTCCAGACTTGGTTTAAAAATTGGGAAATTTAGTGACCACGAGTCATGGTGGACACCACGAGTCGTTATGTGAGTCTTGGTCAAGGGTTGAATGAATGTAGGAAAATTTGGGCAGTGCACTTAACGGGTCCTCACCACGACTCATTTGGGACACCACAAATCGTGGATTCGCCCATGGTGACCCCCAGGTGGGTTTCAGCAGTAAGGACTACGGGAGGTGACCAGGAGTCGTGGTCACTGGTAACGAATCGTCAAGTAGCCCGTTGTGACACCTGAACAGGAATTTTGGTTCAGTGGCAATGGGAGACGTCATGAGTCGTTGGTCTCCTGATGACTCGTCACATTAGTCGTTGGCAGGTTGGGGAATTTGTAGAAATGTTCTAGTGCACATCACGACTGGACAACACGAGTCATCCCTGACCTCACGACTCGTGGAGTGCCTCATGGGGACTGGCAGGGTCCTTTTTTCTACGAATTTCCTATGGAGTTTTACGTAATTTCCTAAACTATAAACTACGTCATTTTGGGTTTTAATCAGGGGTTTTAAAGGGGGTAACTAACGGTTCATTTCATTTCTCTCATCCCCTCAAAAGTTAGAATGTAAAATTTCTCTCAGAAAGACTCAGAGCAGAAGCTAGGGAAATCGAATTCTCCTTAGATTTTTAAGGGATTCTCTCAGGGATTTCCATCACCAGGTATGTTGGAATTCAACAAGGGGATAGTTCTTCCTTTGTGTCCCCAAAAGTCTCCTCTATCTTCTCCATCAATTCTAGCCTTGAAACTTTCAAATGTGAATAAATTATATGTAAGACTTCGTTTATAGAATGTGGAATGTTGTCTATGTTGATTGTTGTTATATTTCCACTACCTAGTTATCAGGTTAATACTCACTTTTGTAAGAATGGTTTTAGCCCTAGCTTTAAATTCAGTAAACTAGAATTTTTCCTGTTGGATTAGTTCTTCCTTGTGGCTTGATTTTATTAGTTTGGTTTCCCATCTTGCTAGAAAATTTTGAGAATTCAGTCAAATGCTTATTAGTCCAGTCTCAGTCAATTATTAGCATATTCGGTATAATCCAGTAATGTCAGCTGATCAGTTTGACGATAATTAATTCTTGAGGTGTACGTGATGCCTCCCAGTTATCAGTACTTGACTTAGAATCATATTATTAGTGGTTCTTTAGGCGATCATGACACTTTCAAATAAGCATCTCTGACCATCCTTAGGACCCCAGCTTCAGATTACAGTTTGTTCTTCAGACGGTTATGACGCTTCCAGATAAGCAGCTCTGACCAGTCTTGGAACACTAGTTACAGAATCCAGTCCGATAAGACTTTCAGGGTACTTCTAAATAGGTATTCTTGACTTACTCTTAGGCCCCAGTTTCAAGCCATCAACTTAGTAGTAAGTCTAGGACTACCAGTGGGGTAGGACATAGCACCAAGCAGGACTGGAGTCCCGCGCACCCAGGTTCCCAGAACTACGTTGCCACCGTAGGTTATATTTTTATTGGCCTCATGGCCCCAGACCTATGATCACTCAGTTCATGCCTTTATACCATGGAAAGGTACATTGGGTCCTACCGATGGTGTATATACATCGGACTCTATGTCTAGCTCACGTGGTTATATGTCGATTATAGACTCTCTCACTAGTCAGCTCAGTTCAATCTCAGATTAGTTAGTTCAGTATAGTATTTCATACTAGTATCTCAGTTTTAGGGAATGTCTTTGACCACCAGACAGGGCCATTTTGACCATCTCAGTATATCACAGTTCATTTAGTATTAGTATTTCAGTTGGTCATTGTATGTCTTTACAGCTCAATTGTTTTATTCTCTGTGTTATGGTTTCTCTCACTTACTCAGTACATTCAAAGTATTGACGCATACCTTTTATGTTGTATCATTTTTATGATACGGCTGCAAGTTCTCAGTCCCAACACCGTTAGCAGATCTCACTCAAAAATTTTCAGCCGCATCATCAGTGAGTCCTCATCTTTTGAGGAGAGGATCATTTCTTTCAGTTAGATTTAGAGTTATTTGGGGGCTTATCCCAGAAACTCATCTGATAGATGGCTTTCAGACACAGACAGAGTTTTCAGATTTATAGTTTTGTTTCAATTTTATAAAACTTATGACTTAGCTCTTCTTCATATATGTTTTATGTTATTATTTTAAAGATTCCGCTATGTTTTAACTCAGAATGCTAGTGTTATGATAGACCATGAGTTGACTTGAGGTTACTTGTGACTTCAAGTACAATGTCTCATCTAGGATATGGACTCGGGGAGTGACAAACTTTGTATCAGAGAACTAGGTTTAGAGTATCCTAGGATATCTAAAATCCCTTTCAAGTAGAGTCCTTTTCATCGGTGTGAAGCCGCCATACTTATGATAAGGAGGCTACGAGATGTTATTAGGAAAACTCCTTTTTGTTCATACTCTCTATTGTGCATTGAAATTCAATTCCAGAATCATTCTCCTAACTCGTGCTCTATTTCGTTTCAGTGAAATCATGCTTCCACGACATGGTAATAAAAGAAGGGCCGGTAATGCTCACCGACCTATCCCACTAGATCCAGCTGTCCCTCAGGATGCCTCAGTGTCCTCTGCAGAATCCAGGGCAGCCATCCAATTGCTCGCACAGACAGTTACTAATCAGGTGAACTAGAAGGTAGTTTCGATCAACAATAATGGGTCCCCAGCAGTTGCCCGAGTCCGGGACTTCACTTAGATAAATCCTCCAGTTTTCCACAAATCTAAAGTGGGAGAGGACCCACAGGAGTTTGTGGATGACATTAGAAAGATCACCAAAATTATGGGTTTCAGCTCCTCGAAGAGTGCCGACTTGGCTTCCTACCAGCTGAAAGGGGTAGCCCAGATTTGATACGGACAGTGGAAGGAGGAGAGACCAGCGGGAGTAGGACCGGTGGAATAGGAGGAGTTCACTACAGCCTTCCTCGACCGATTCTTCCCCTGAGAGATCAGGCTGGCTAAAGTGGCTATATTCATAAATCTGAAACAAGGAAATCAAACGGTGGAAGAGTATGCACTGGAGTTCACAAGGTTGTCTAAATATGCTCCAGAGATGGTAGCCAAGCCAAGGGCTCGTATGCTGAAATTTGTTAATGGGGTGTCGAACTTGGTCCTCAAGGAGTGCAGGACTACAATGCTTATTAAGGACATCGATCTCTCCATCCTCATAGTTCATGCCCGACAAATTGAGGCAGAAAAATAAAATATTTTGAGCAGGAGAACAAACGGGCAAGAACCAGCCAGCCAGATTATGGACGCTAGAGATCTGGCAATAGTAGCCACCCACAGCAGCAGCACTTCATCCAGTGCCCCTACCTTCCGGTCCCCCAAGGATCGGAGGGGTGGAGCATCTGGCTCACAATCCCAGAGTCATAGCGCCAGCAACCGCTACAGCTACCCAGCTTACCCTAGGTGTGGCAAGAACCATCCAGGAGAATGCCTTCAAGGTCGAGAGGGTAGTTTTAGGTGTGGAAAACTTGGTATCAGCTCAAAGAATGCCCGTCAGCAAGACAGGAGAGGTCACAAGCCAATGCTTCAACATCTCCAGCAGGCCGACTAGCTCAATAGGCAAACACTTCAGGTATGAATGGCGGCCAGCACCAAAATCGTTTTTACACTTTGTCCTCTCATTAGGATCAGGATATCTCACCTGACGTGGTTATGGGTATGTTACACCTTTTTCATCTAGACGTGTATGCCCTACTAGATCCAGGAGCCATTCTTTCGTTTATGAATCCTTATGTAGCAGTCTAGTTTGATATCAGTCTAGAGGTCCTCTCAGAACCATTCTCAATCTCCACCCCAGTTGGCGAGTCAGTTAGAGCCAGCTGGGTGTATAGGAACTGCTAAGTCTCAATCTTCAATAAAGTCATTCCAACTGATCTTGTAGAGTTAGACATGGTTGACTTGGACCTCACTCTTGGCATGGATTGGTTACATTCTGGTTATGCCTCAGTTAACTGCAGAACTAGGGTCGTTAGGTTTCAGTTCCCTAATGAGCCAGCTTTAGAGTGGACGGGCAGCAGTTCAGTGCTTAAGGTTCGATTTATTTCCTACCTTAAGGCCAGAAAGCTTATCTCCAAAGGGTGTATTTATTATCTAGTTGGGGTCAAGGATTCTAGCTCTGAGACCCCAACTATCCAATCAGTCCCAGTTGTTAGCGAGTTCCCTGATGTGTGTCTCGAAGATCTTCCCGGAGTTTCTCCTAAGTGGGAAATAGACTTCGGCATAGACCTTCTCCCAGATACTCAACCCATATCCATCCCTCCTTACAGAATGGCACTAGCTAAGCTTAAGGAGTTGAAGGAGTAGCTAAAGGACCTTCTTGATAAAGGTTTTATCAGACCCAGCATCTCTCCCTGGGGTGCTCCAGTACTATTCGTGCAAAAGAAATATGGTACTCTCAGTATGTGCATCGATTACCGTCAGTTGAACAAAGTCACAGTCAAGAATAGGTATCCCTTACCAAGGATTGACGACTTGTTCGATCAGCTTTAGGGAGCCAGTTGTTTCTCCAAGATAGATCTCAGGTCAGGTTATCATCAGTTAAGAGTCAAAGAGTTTGACATACCGAAAACAGCTTTCAAAACTCGGTATGGTCACTACGAGTTCATGGTTATGTCCTTTGGACTTACAAATGCCCCTGCAGCTTTCGTGGACCTGATGAATAGAGTCTTCAAGTAGCGTCTAGATATGTTCGTCATTGTATTTATCGACAACATTCTGGTATACTCTAGAAATGAGGAAGAGCATGCTAATCACCTGAGGATAGTGCTTCAGACATTTAAAGACCTCCAGTTGTTCGCCAAGTTCAGCAAATGCAAATTCTGGTTGAAGTCTGTGACTTTCCTTGGTCACGTGATCACGGGTGAGGGTATTCAGGTAGATCCTCAAAAGATATCAGCGGTAAAAGACTGGCCCAGACCTACCTCCCCAACCGAAATCAGAAGTTTCTTGGGTCTATTCGGTTATTACCGATGTTTTATGGAAGATTTTTTCTCTATTGCATCCCCTCTAACTAAGTTGACTCAGAAAAAGGTGAAATTTCAGTGTTCAGATGCGTGTGAGAAGATTTTCCAGGAGCTAAAAACTCAACTCATTACCGCTCAAGTTTTTACCTTACCAGAAGGAACAGATGGGTTTGTAGTGAATTGCGATGCTTCCAGAGTTGGACTCGGTTACGTTCTGATGTAGTGGGGTAAGGCGATAGCTTACACCTCCAGACATCTTAAGGTTCATGAGAAGAACTATCCGACTCATGACCTAAAGTTGGCAGCAGTGGTGTTTGCGTTGAAAATATAGAGGCATTACCTGTACGGGACTCACATGGATGTTTTCAATGATCACAAGAGCCTTCAGTATGTGTTCAGTCAGAAAGATCTGAATCTTCGTCAGAGAAGATGGTTGGAGCTACTGAAGGACTATGACATGAGCGTGTTGTATCACCCGAGCAAAGTCAATGTGGTGGTTGATTCCCTAAGAAGAGTGTCTATGGGGAGCGTGGCTCATGTTGAAGAGAACAAAAAGGAACTGGCAAAAGATATCCATAGGTTAGCCCAGTTCGGAGTACAGTTTCTTGATAAAACTGAGGGCGGAGTAGTGGTGCAGAGTGGATCAGATTCCTTGTTGGTAGTTGAAGTTAATTCAAGGCAGTATGAAGATCCCATACTGCTTAAACTGAAGGAGGCAGTTCTTAGAAAAGAAGTGGAGGCTTTCTCCCAAGGGGGAGATGGTGTACTCTGTTACCAGGGTAGGTTGTGTGTACCGGATATGGGTGATTTGAGATAGCAAATACTGGTTGAAGCACACAGTTCAAGATATTCCATCCACCCAGGTGCTACTATGATGTACCCTTATTTACGAGATATTTACTAGTGGAACGGCATGAAGAGAGACATCACAGAATTTGTAGCTAAGTGCTCAAACTGCCAGCAGGTCAAAGTAGAACACCAGAGACCGGGAGGTATGACTCAGGATATCAGCATACCCACATGGAAGTGGGAAGATGTAAATATGGATTTTATTACGGGTCTACCTCGGACTCATCGGCAGCATGACTCAATCTGGGTGATAGTAGATCGGATGACTAAGTCAGCACACTTCCTCCCAGTTAAAACCACAGATTCAGCTGAGGACTATGTGTCACGACCCGGACGTACACCCGGATCGTAGACACGGGAAAAGGGACCCCGAGAGACCCCAAGTCGATCCATGGCACATGCATTCAGCTAATCTCATTTAATAAAGCGGAAAACTTAGCATAAAAAATAGCGCAAAACATAATCATAGTATAACAACTGGAAATACTAGGCATATACATAAACTGAGTTCTACATCCTGTCTGAAAGCCTCTAATACATAAGATGGGTTGATGGGACAACATCCCCAACTAACCCGAACAGTAATGAAACATAAGATAACATAAGAGTTTGTCAAACCGCCCTCAGAACATGAGGACTCAGCAATAAGCTGAGAACGTAAGCTGAGATAGACTAAGGATGAGGATGCGCTTGAGGTCTGGACCTTATATCATGAAACGATACAGCATAGAAGGTATGCGGTCAGTACGTGAAATGTACCAAGTATGCAAGGTAAGAAAAATGGACATTTAAAAGTAAAATAAAACTCATAAGTAAACGTAGGAGAAAGACATCATGCATATATCATAAACTTTGTAAGAAAACATAAGGCTCAAGGATTTCAAATCATTCATAAAGCATTCATAATCATAATCGTAAATAAACATTATCAAAACATAACTTGAGCCAATAACATAAATATAACAATGCATAAAACATGCGGAACAATGGGAGGACTCGTCATAACCGACACCATCATGGTAGAGCCTTTCATGATGCCCCACTATCTCGCTCAAGTGGCTGGAGCAGACCCCGGCTTGCCAGGCGAGGGTCATGCATTAGGCGTGATATCACATTTTAGGGGATAATTATCAATACATCATATCATTTACAAACCTATGGTGGCGCGTGTTTATGAGACACCGGCTAGTCCTTTGAACGTCGGGCTACTCGGTGCTAGACACAGCTTTCAAAAACATGCATATAGGCTCATACATAAATCAATAACATCATGCATTAAAATTCATTGGCTAAGATATAATATTTATCATCATTTATCCCTTTAAAACATGATTGTCCAAGAATCATAGGCCTTTTTCATCGGCCAACATCATAAATCGATAAATCATGTCATTCATTTCATAAATAGTAAATCATTCTTCATCATGTGGGCATTTCCCAATACTTTATCGTACTCATTTATTTCAAAAACATTCTCATAAACATGGGAATTTGGCATCATGACTTTCCATCATCAATAAACTCAAAATATAGAGTACTCATCAGAAATCATAACTTCCATGAACTTTCATTAAATGTGCAATTTAAATTTAAAAGATTGAAACATGATTTTGAAGAAAATAGTATAAAACCTACCCACAATTCATAATTCAATAATTAAAACTCAATTAAATCATACCCATAAAGAGAAATCTCATTTTCATGCCTTTGGGTAAAACCCCATGGAATTGAATAGGAGAATTCATGATTTAATTCAAAATTTGGGCATGGGTGTGAAAGGATTCACCCATTCTAAAACCCTACATACCTGGGGATGGACTGATTTCGAAGTTTCTTGGAAACCCACAAAGAAGTTGATGGAAACTTGGAGGAGAAGACCTTGAATCTCCTTAAAACCTCTCTAAAAGCTCTTGCATGGGAATGGGTATGCATTAGGGACTTAACCCACCTTAAAGACCCTATTCCGACCTTAAAACGATATAGTTTAGGCCTTAAGAGTGTAGGAAATTACGAGAAGGCCCTTACTAATTCACAGAAAATAACTGCCAGGTGACCCTAATGGGTGACCTGACGACTCGTCAGGATGGGCAATGACTCGTTGTGTCACCCATCAAGTACACTACCTCAGCCTCCATTAAAAGTCCATAGGTTTGCTCATGACCCACCTCACGAGTCGTTGGGACAGGCCACGACTCGTAGGGTCCCATCTGTTAGGTACATTGGGAGTTTCTTCTAACTTATCCCCAACCTCACCCCACGAGTGACATGACGACTCGTGGTAGCTGACCACGAGTCGTTCCCACGCCCGTGGGGACCTCAATTCCTCAGCCCAATCCATCCTTCCCACGAGCCACCTGAAGACTCGTGGGGTCTCCTCACGAGTCGTCCTGCACTGTTGCAACATTTTTTAGATTTTTCCTCGTTTAACTCCTGAGTCTGTTCCTTGGGTTCTCGGGATATAACACTATGCTAGGATTCATATATGGGAGTTGGTCAGACTTCATGGGGTGCCCCTTATCCATTATCTCATATAGAGGTACCCAGTTCACCTCTCATTTCTAGAAGTCTTTTCAGAAGGGACTCGGTACCCAAGTCAAGCTCAGCATAGATTTTCACCCATAGACAGATGGACAAGCTGAGCGGACTATCCAGACCTTGGAAGATATGTTGAGAGCGTGTGTGATTGATTTCTAGGGAAGTTGGGATGATCACTTTCCACTCCTCGAGTTTGCGTACAACAACAGCTACCACTCAGTATTCAGATGGCCCCGTTTGAGAAATTGTATGGTAGAAGGTGTAGATCTCCTATTGGGTGGTTTGAAGTTGGTGAAGCTACTCTGATCGGTCCAGACTCAGTTCACGAGGAAATGCATAAAGTATAGCTCATCCAAGAAAGATTGAAAATAGCTTAGAGCCGTAAAAAATCTTATGTTGATGTGAGGAGAAGAGAGTTAGAGTTTGCAGTGGATGATTGAGTTTATCTGAAAATTTCACCCATGAAAGGGATGATTAGATTTGGAAAGAAAGGAAAACTCATTCCGAGATATGTGGGACCCTACAGAATTCTGAGTGAATTGGCAATGTAGCCTACGAGTTGGAATTACCTTCAGAGTTGGCATCTATGCACCTAGTATTCTATGTGTCACTATTGAAGAAGTGCATCGGTGATCCAACTTCAGTTGTGTCATTGGATAGTGTGGGAGTGAAAGATAGTCTCTCTTACAAAGAGGTCCCAGTTCAGATCCTTGACCGTTGGTTCATAAGCTGAGGAATAAAGAAGGAGCTTCAGTCAAAGTCTTGTGGAGAAATCAGCATGTAGAAGGAGCTACATGGGAAGCCGAAGTAGATATGAAGGCTAGATACCCACACTTATTCCCTTCCAGCTCAGTTTCAGTTTAAGGTATCAATTTTCTCCCTAAAAACTCTATTCAGTTACATGTTCAATCCATGTGTCCCAGTTTCTTTCATGTTAGTGAATGTGCATATGATTCGTGAATTCAGTTTAGTCATGTAGTTTAGTTCGGAGGTAGTCATTCTGTTAGTTTTCAGCTTTCATGATCAGTATTTGAGTATAATGATTGCAATTCTCTGCTTTTATGTGTTTTTTCCAACATTTGAGGACGAATGTTCCCAGGGGGAGATATTGTAATGCTCCGAAAACTCTAAGATCAGACCTTGGGAGTTGAAAAGAAGAAAACAACATTTTCTACACAAGGTCACAGAATGAGTCGTCCTGTGACTCGTGGGGTAGGCCACGAGTCGTGGAGTGACTCTTGGGGAAGAGTCCAGACTTGGTTGAAAATTTGAGAAATTTAGTGACCACGGGTGTGTCGTGGTCAAGGGTTGATTGAAAGTTGGAAAATTTAGGCAGCGCACTTAATGGGTCCTCACCACGACTCGTTTGGGACACCATGAGTTGTGGTGACCCCTAGGTAGTTTTTGACAGTAAGGACTACGGAAGGTGACCGCGAGTCTTGGTCACCGGTTACGAATCATCAAGTAGCCCGTGGTGACCCCTGAAGAGGAATTTTGGTTCAGTGGCAATGGGAGACGTCACGAGTCGTTGGTCTCTTGACAACTCATGAAGTCAGTCGTTGGCAGGTTGGGGAATCTATAGAAAAGTTCCAGTTCACATCACAACTGGACACCATGAGTCGTCCCTGACCTCACGACTCGTGGAGTGGCTCGTGGGGACTAGCAAGGTCCTTTTTTCCTGTGAAGTTCTTAGGGAGTTTTACGTAATTTTCTAAACTCCTAAACTCTAAACTACGTCATTTTGGGTTTTAATCAGGAGTTTTAGAGGGGGTAACCGACGGTATATTTCATTTCTCTCATCCCCTCAAAAGTTAGAACATAAAATTTCTCTCAGAAAGATTCAGAGCAGAAGCTAGGGAAATCAAATTCTCCTCAGATTTTCAAGGGATTCTCTCAGGGATTTCCATCACCAAGTATGTGGGAATTCAACAAGGGGATAGTTCTTTCCTTGTGTCCCCAAAAAATCTCCTCTATCTTCTCCATTAGTTCTAGCCCTGAAACTTTTGAATATGAACAAATTATATGTAAATATAGCATGTGGAATGTTGTCTAAGTTGATTGTTGTTATATTTCCACTACCTAGTTATCAGGTTAATACTCACTCTTGTAAGAATGGTTATACCCCTAGCTTTGAATTCAGTAAACTAGAATTTTGCCTATTGGACAAGTTCTTCCTTGTGGCTTGATTTTATCAGTTCGGTTTCCCATCTTGCTAGAAAATGTTGAGAATTCATTCAGATGCTTGTTAGTCCAATCTCAGCCAATTATTAGCATATTTGGTATAATCCAGTAATGTCAGCTGATCAGTTAGATGACAGTTAATTCTTGAGGGGTCCGTGATGCCTCTTAATTATCAGTACTAGACTCAAAATTAAATTTTTAGTGATTTTTTAGGCGGTCATAACACTTTCAGATAAGCAGCTCTGACTAACCTTAGGACCCTAGCTTCAGATTACAGTTTGTTCTTCAGACGGTTACGACGCTTCCAGATAAGCAGCTCTGACCAGTCTTAGAATACTAGTTAGAGAATCCGGTCCAATAAGACTTTCAGGTTCTTCCAGATAGGTATTTCTGACTTAGTCTTGGGCCCCAATTTTGAGCTATCAGCTTAGTAGTCAGTCTAGGACTATCTAGTGGGAGTAGGACTTAGCACCGAGCGGACCGGGGTTCTAACACACCCAAGTTCTCTGAACTACGTTGCCACCGTAGGTTATATTTTTATCGGCCTCATGGACCTAGACCTGTGATCACTCAGTTCATGTCTTTATACCCTGGCAAGGTATATTGGGTCCTACCAATGGCGTATATACATCGGACTCCACGTCTAGCTCACGTGGTTATATGTTGGTTATAGACTCTCCCACTAGTCAGCTTAGTTCAGTCTCAGATTAGTCAGTTCAGATCAGTTCAGTACAGTATTTCAAACTAGTATCTCAGTTTTAGAGCATGTCTTTGACCACCAGTCAAGGTCATTTTGACCATCTCAGTATATCACAGTTTATTCAATATCAGTATTTCAGTTGGTCATTGTATGTTTTTACAGCTCAGTTGTTTTACTATATGTGTTATGGTTTCTCTCACTTACTCAGTACATTCAAAGTACTGATGCATACCTTTTATTCTGTATCATTTTTATGATACAGCTGCAGGTTCTCAGTCCTAGCACCGTTAGCAGATCTCACTCAGAAGTTTTCAGCTGCATCATCGGTGAGTCCTCATCTTTCGAGGACGAGGATCATTTCTTTTCAGTCATATTTTCTTTCAGTTAGATTTAGAGTTAGCTGGGGGCTTGTCCCAGCAACTCATCTAATAAATGGCTTTCAGACACAGACAGAGTTTTCATATTTATAGTTTTGTTTCAGTTGTATTAAACTTATGACTTAGCTCTTCTTCATATATGTTTTATGTTATTATTTTAAAGCTTCCGCTATGTTTTTACTCAGAATGTCAGTGTTATGATAGATCATGGGTTGACTTGGGGTTACTTAGTGACTCCAAGTACCATATCTCGTCCAGGGTATAGATTCGGGGCGTGACACAAATTCAAGATTTGAAGCTTATTTCAAATTAATATACAACAATAATTGCATGTGTTCACAATCAAATATTTTTAGATACTAGTTTTTGTTAATAAACCGTCGTTAAAATAGTTGAACAATGAGAAAAAATATATACTCACTATTGACAAACTTAAATGACTAAATTGCTCATGAGTATATTTATGTGATTATTTTTAGCATATATGAAATATAAGGGACCATTTCTAATTTTATTTCATATTTTGCGTTGTTGTAATCTGATCTAGTATATCTTTTGTGGTTTTTTTAGAAAAAAATTAAAACGGTATCTGGTATTATAATTCAATATAGTATAGATTTTTTCTTTTTCAATTTAGTAAAACTTTAAATCTTTTTCCATTATTGCAATACGATACATACATATATGTGTGTGTGTGTGTATCTTAATTTTTGGACACATCCATTGCTCGTGTTTTGCATGTTAACTAGCTCAAATATTTTTAATCGGTATAAATGATATCATTTTTGATATAATATCATTATAAAACACAAATGTACTAAAATTTATATTGAGTTGAATGTGAAAGAGTTTTTTTTAAGAAAAAAGTAGAAAGTTAGAGAAGACCATTCTTACCCATGAAGTAGAACAATAATTAATAAACCAAATACTACACTAATAATATCCTTAAAAGTATACACCTGACCAATTAATTTTAATGATCATGTAGTTGTTGGGCACATGCGCTGCGCTAGTATTCCATGATCTTAATACAAACTTTAAAAAATGGCATTGTTATTTTAATAAAAATATGTGTGTGCAACACAAAAGAGAACTTGATAAAAAGAAAATACAAGCTCAAAACAGTGATAGATAATCCTATACATTCAATAATTTTGATTGCTGAATTAAAGATGATAACTAAATATTGTCCGAAAGAAGGTGCTCCTTTTCTTCTGGATTCCATTTAAGTCTCTGCCTCTAGAAGGTTTTGGTGGTTTCCGTTCTAGAATTTACATCTAGAAGAATCAAAGCCTTACGATCACTTACCTTCTTCACAAACTTGCTTATACCGCATATGCTTTCCTCCTTATCAATCTATGTCTATCATGCAAGATCGACTCCACATAATCACTCAAGAACATGTTGGTTGGAAATTCAGTACCTCATTCTTAGAGGTTGATTCAAGATTTGAAACTTTTTCAAATTAATATACAATAATAACTGCATTCATAATCAAATATTTTTAGACACTAAATTTTGTTAATAAACCGTCATTAAAATATTTGAACAATGAGAAAAAACACTCATTATTGACAAGCTTAAACGACTAAATTGCTCATGAGTATATTTAAATGATTATTTTAAACATACATCAAACATAAGAGAGCATTTCTAATTTTGTTTCATGTTTTGCGGTATTGTAATCTGATCTAGTATATCTTTTATGGTTTTTTAAGAAAAAAATTAAAATAGTTTATGGTATTGTAATTCAATATAGTATAGATTTTTCATTTTCGGATTTAGTATAACTTTAAATCTTTTCACATTCTGCAATACGATACACACACACACACACTAGTTTTTTGGACACGTCTGTTGCTCGTGTTTTGCATTTTAACAAGTACAAACATTTTTAAATGGTACATATAATATCATTTTTGACATAATATCATCATAAAACACAATTGTACTAAAAATTATATTGAGGTTAATGTGAAAGTTTTTAGAAAAGTAGAAAACTAGAGAAAAACGCTCTTATCAATGAAGTATAAACTAAAATCTTATACTGACACTAATAATATCCAATTAATTTTGATGATCGTATAAATATTGGGCACGTACATTGCAAGTGTATTTTATGCTATTAATGTAATCTTTGAAAAATGGCATTATTATTTTAAAAGAAATATGTGTGTACGACACAAAAGAGAACTTGATGAAAAGAAAATACAAGTTCAAGACAGAGAATGATAATCCTATACCTTCAACAATTTTGATTGTTGAATTAAAGATGATGACTAAATATTGTCCATCCTTTTCTTATGGACTTCAATTAAGTCTCTGCCTCTAGAGAGCTTTGGTGGTTTGATTTCTAGACTTTACATCTACAAGAACTCAAAGCCTTACAATCAATTAATTTCTTCACAAACTTGCTTCTACCGCATATGCTTTCCTCCTTATCAATCCATGTTTGTCATGCAGGATCGACTCCACACAATCACCCAAGAACATGTTGGTTGCAACTTCAGTACCTCGTGACCAGAGGCAAATTCAAGATTTGAAGCTTATTTCAAATTAATATACAATGATAACTGAGTTTACAATCAAATATTTTTATATACTAATTTTTGTTAATAAACCGTTGATATAATACTTGAAAATGAAAAAAATGCTCACTCTTGACAAACTTAAATGACTAAATCGCTCATAAGTTTATCTAATTGATTATTTTTAACATACCTCAAACATAAGTGACCATATCTAATTTTATTTTATATTTTCAGTATTGTAATATGAATTAGTATATCTTTTATGTTTTTTTTAAAGAAAAATTAAAATTGTTTCTAGATAATTCAATATAGTATAGATTGTTCCTTTTCGGATTTAGTTTAACTTTTAAGCTTTTTCCAGTATTGCAATGTGATCTAGACATATATACTAGTTTTTGGACACATATATCTCTTGTTAATCAATACAAACATTTTAGATGGTATTACTAATATCATTTGCTATATATATCATCATAAAACACATATGTACTTAAAGTTTAACATACCTCAAATAGAAGGCACCATTTCTAATTATGTTTTATATTTTCCTGTATTGTAATTTGATGTGGTATATCATTTATGAATTCTTCTGATTTATTTTTATAAAAAATTTCAAGTATTATAATTCAATATAGTATAGATTTTTCTTTTTCAGTTTACTATAACTTTTAATCTTTTTCCAGTTTACGATAAATTTTAATCTTTTTTCAGTATTGCAACGCGATATGGATATATGTACTAATTTTTTAATACGTTTGTTGTGCGTGTATTCCATGTTAATCAGTACAAACATTTTTAAAAGTTATAATTAATAT
>JACEIK010007238.1:25520-75516 GCA_018107945.1 Datura stramonium
AATAAAATCATTCTAGCTGATCTTGTAGAGCTAGACATGGTCGACTTCGACCTTATTCTAGGCATGGATTGGTTACACTCCTGCTATGCCTCAATTGACTGCAGGACTAGAGTTGTCAAATTTCAGTTTCCAGATGAGCCCGTGTTAGAATGGTCGGGCGGCAGTTTAGCGCCTGAGGGTAGGTTTATTTCCTTTCTTAAGGCCCAAAAACTCATTTAAAGGGATGTTTATATCATCTGGTTCGGGTTAAAGATTCCAACTCTGAGGCCCCAACCATTCAGTTAGTTCCAGTTGTCAGTGAGTTCCCAGATGTATTTCCTAAAGATCTTCCTGGAGTTCCCCTTGAATGGGAAATAGACTTCGGGATAGATCTCCTCCCAGATACTCAGCCCATCTCCATCCCTCCTTACAGAATAGATCTAGCTGAGCTTAAGGATTTGAAGGGGCAGCTAAAAGATCTTCTTGACAAGGGTTTAATCAGACCCAGCATCTCTCCCTGGGTTGCTCCAGTGCTATTCGTGCGTAAGAAAGACGGTACCCTCAGAATGTGCATAGATTACCGTCAGCTGAACAAAGTCACAGTTAAGAACAGATATCCCTTACGTAGAATTGATGACCTGTTCGACCAGCTTCAGGGAGCCAGCTGTTTCTCCAAGATCGATCTCAGGTCAGGATACCATCAATTAAGGTTCAAAGAGTGTGACATACCAAAGATAGCATTTAGAACTCGGCATGGTCACAACGAGTTTGTGGTGATGTCCTTTGGACTCACAAACACCCCTGCAGCCTTATGGATTTGATGAATAGGGTCTTTAAGCAGTACCTAAATATGTTCGTCATCGTGTTTATCGACGACATTCTGGTATACTCTAGAAATGAGGAAGAGCATGCCAATCACCTAAGTCTAGCATTACAGACCCTCAGGGATCGCCAATTATTCGCCAAGTTTAGCAAGTGTGAATTCTGGTTGAAGTCTGTGACTTTCTTGGGTCATGTGGTCTTAGGTGAGGGATACAAGTAGATCCTCATAAGATAGCAGTGGTAAGGATTGGCCCAGACCTACCTCTCCTACTAAAATCAGGAGTTTCCTGGGTTTAGCAGGCTATTACCGCCGGTTTGTGGAAGGTTTCTCCTCCATAGCCTCTCCTCTGACCAAATTAACTCAGAAGAAGGTGAAATTCCAATGGTCAAACGAATATGAGAAGAGTTTTCAGGAGTTGAAGACTCGACTCACTACCACTCCAGTGTTAACTTTACCGGAAGGATTAGATGGGTTAGTTGTTTATTGTGATGCCTCCAGAGTTGCACTTGGTTGCGTTTTGATGCAGGGGGCAAAGTGATAGCCTATTCCTCCAGACATCTCAAAGTCCATGAGAAGAATTATCCAACTCACAACTTGGAGTTGGCAGCGGTGGTGTTCGCATTAAAAATATAGAGACACTACTTTTATGGGTCTCACGTGGATGTGTTCACAGATCACAAGAGCCTTCAGTACATGTTCTGCCAGAAGGATCTAAACCTGCGCTAGAGACGTTAGTTGGAACTGCTAAAGGATTATGACATGAGTGTGCTGTATCACTCGAGTAAGGCCAACGTAGTGGCTGATGCTCTAAGCAGAATGTCTATGGGTAGAGTAACTCATGTGGAATAAGGTAAAAAGGAATTAGTGAGAGATTTTCACAGATTATCCCGGTTAGGGGTGCAGCTGATAGACTCAGCCGAAGGTGGATTAGTTGCGCAAAATGGGTTGATTTCATCTTTGGTAGTTGAAGTTAAGTCCAGACAAGATAAAGACCCAGTTCTACTTAAACTCAAGGAAGCGGTTCTCAGAAAGGAGGTTGAGGCTTTCTCCCAATGGGGAGATGGGTGCTTCATTACTAGGGCAGATTATGCATGCCAGATGTTGGTGAGTTGAGACGACAGATACTGGCTGAGGCACATAGATCAAGATACACCATTCACCTCGGTGCTACCAAAATTCACCGCGACTTGAGGGATATTTACTGGTGGAACGACATGAAAAGAGATATTGCCGAATTTGTAGCTAAATGCTCGAACTACCAGCAAGTCAAGGTGGAACATCAAAGGCCAGGAGGCATGACTCAAGATATCAGTATACCTATGTGGAAGTGGTAAGAGGTAAATATGGACTTTATTACAGGTCTACCGCGGACTCGCCAGCAGCATGACACAATCTAGGTGGTAGTAGATCGGATGACCAAGTCAACTCACTTCCTTCCTGTCAAAACCACAAACTCAGTAGGGGACTATGCCAAACTTTATATCCGAGAGTTAGTCAGACTTTATTGGATACCCTTGACCATCATTTTAGACAAGGGATCCCAGTTCACCTCCCATTTCTGGAAGTCTTTTTAGAAGGGACTTGGCACTCAGGTCAAACTCAGTACCGCTTTTCATCCGCAGACTGATGGACAAGATGAGCGGACCACACAAACCTTGGAGGATATGCTAAGAGCGTGCGTGATTGATTTTAAGGGTAATTAGGATGACCATCTGCCTCTTGTCGAATTTGCGTACAACAACAGCTATTATTCCAGCATTCAAATGGCCCCATTTGAGGCATTATATGGTAGGAGGTGTAGATCCCCTATAGGTTGGTTTGAAGTTGGTGAAGCTACTTTGATAGGGCTAGACTCGGTTCACGAGGAAATGCAGAAAGTTCAGCTCATCCGAGAGAGGTTGAAAACAGCCCAGAGCCATCAGAAATCCTATGCCGATATGTGAAGAAGAGAGCTAGAGTTTTCAGTTGATGACTGGGTATACCTGAAAATTTTTCCCATGAAAGGGGTGATGAGGTTTGGAAAGAAGGGGAAACTCAATCCTAGGTTTGTGGGACCCCATAAAATTTTGCGGTGTATTGGCAAGGTGGCCTATGAGCTAGAGTTGCCTTCAGAATTAACAGTTGTACATCCAGTCTTCCATGTATCACTTTTGAAAAAGTGTATTGGGGATCCAACCTCTGTGGTGCCATTGGATAAGGTGGCAGTCAAGGATAGCCTCACCTATGAAGAGGTACCACTCCAAATCCTAGACCGTCAGGTTCGTAGATTGAGGAATAAGGAAATAGCTTCAGTCAAGGTTTTATGAAGGAATCAGCAAGTTGAAGGAGGTACGTGGGAGGCTGAAGCAGATATGAGGGCCAAATACCCACACTTGTTCTCTACCGACTCTACTGCAGTTTGATATGTGAATTTTGTTTTAATAGCTGAACTAGTTGTTGAATTCAGTTCATATAACTTAATTTTCTTTATAACTTTGGTTGTGTTTATGAAAAGAAAAATTAAGTTCAGTTATATTCTCTAAAATGGAGGTAGTCACTTCGGTCGTTTTGAAGTTGAATGAGCAGTATTTGAAGCCTTTGATTGTTATTTTTCTGGTTGCTATGAGTTTTCTAACATTCGAGGATGAATGTTTCCAAGGGAGAGATATTGTAATGCACCGGAAGCTCAAAATAAATATTCAAGACATAAATCAAAAAATCTGAAAAATTACAGAAAAGTTGCAGAACGACCAATCTGACGGGTCGTTAAGGGACCCAACGACTTGTCAGGTCAACCGTGTGAAGGATGCCAAGAAAATATTTTAGTGTTTCTAACGGACGATCCCACGAGTCGTTATCAGGCCCTACGACTCATTAAGTCGCCCGTTGCCAAGCCGAAGTTCAGAAATTTGAGGAATTTACAGTGTACTTGATGGAAGGTCACCACGAGTCATCATCAGTAGTAATGACTCGCCAGGTCCTTCGTTTCCAATCCTTTCTAATCTTCTTACCAGTGCACCTGACGGACGACACGAAGAATCATTTCCAGTCATGACGACTCATCATGTGCCCGTCAGGAGTCAGTAGAAATTTTCCAGTGAACTTGATGGGAGGACCCAACGACTCATTGGACTTGGTAACGAGTCGTTAGGTCACCCTTTAGGAACACTTGACAGTTTTTTCCAGCGAATTTCTAAGGGCTATTTAGTAATTTCCTATCCTCCCAGGAATTAAACCACATCGTTTTGAACAAAAAATCAGACTTATTAGAGGGTTGGGATGGTTCCTTCCCTCATTCTCACGTTATTTCTCAGAAAATCATCGAAGGTTCTCTCAAGAAACTCTCAACCACGCGTAGAGTTTTCCTTCATTGCAGCAGTTCGAGTCTCCTTCTTCAAGAATCCTTAACTCAGGTATGTGGGGTTTTAGCAAGGGGATTGTCCTTGCCTTGCGTCCCCAAAGTCCTCAATTTCTTCTATCAGTTTTAAAGCCCTAAGCTTTCGAGTATGAGAAGCATTCATGTTTATTTTCATCGATTTCCCTCAGAACGATGTTTATACTTATTGTTAATATAATCTTTATCAGTTCCTCATCAAATTGTCAATATTATTAAAAAAGTGAATTTGAGCCCTAAATTTTGAGTAATGATTTTACTTGTTAAATTTCCTCTAGTGAATGAAGGATGCTTTGGGTTGAATTCATAGAATTTTCTTGCTAATCGTATATGTTGGGTAAATATCCCAGAATCGGGAATGACTCTAGTACGTTGAATGAAATTCTCTATTAGATGCTTAGTAATTTAGTTAGTTAGAAAAAGCAGGAACTGTCAGTCTAGTCTCAGTCGAGAATGTATCGGTCTAACCCCGGTCAGTTTAACAACCTCAGTGTTGTCCAGAGAAAATGTCAAGCGATCGTTTGACTCAGTTTATTACAGTGTCGGTGGTGCCTCCAGAGTTTTCAAACTCGAATTGATTTAGTTATTTGGTCCATTAGGCGGTCATGACATTCGGTTATAACTCTTACGGCCCAGGACCCTAGTTCGGTTATTAGTTGTTACGTGAAGCGGTTATGATGCTTAGATAAGCAGCTCGAGCCGGTCTTAGAACCCAATTTATGTCTGATGCGATGAGGCTCTCAAGGTACATACGGTATTCGTCTGACTTTAGTCTTGGTTGCAGTTTCGAGTTATCGACTTAGTAGTTCGGTTTAGGTTTTCCGGTGGGGTAGAACTTGCTTGAGCGGGACGGGGTTCCGGCACACCCGGGTTTCCCGAGAACTACGTTGTAGGTTACAAATTACTTGACTTTGATTGGCCTCGAATGTTTTTATGATGCCGGTTCATGCCTTTACACCACAGCGGGAAGTATATTGGGTCTACGGGTGGGGTGTATACATTGGACTCCACCGTCTGGCTTCACGTGTTATATGTCGGTTATACACTCCCCTTGAGTCGAGTCCGAGTCCATTATTAGAATAAACGGCTCGGTTCGGTAAAAGTAACTCGGATTGATGTTTGGGCTCGGGGCATGTCCTTGACCACGAACGGGAGTCACATCTTGACCATTTAGATTATATCGGTAGTTGATTCGCTTACTGTTGGTCATGGCATCATTTTAGTTCAGACTTTATATTCGATATGTTTCTCTCCTTACTCGGTACATTCAATCACCGACGCATGCTTTCCATGCTTTATCATTTTATAATCTCTGGCTATAGGATTCTCGAATTCGGCCTGAAAATGAATTTGCTTGATTTGAGGGAGCATTCCAACAGCCAAATCAAAGTGTGAGTCCTCATTGAGGGCCTTGTTTATTTGCTTTGGTTGGATATGGTTTGTATAGGCACAGAGGTAGTGGGGACTTGTCAGCAACTCCCAATAGTTGGCTTTCGGGCCGAGGCTTCTCTTTCGAAATTGTATTTCGAATTGTATTTCGGATATATTATTTCTTTCTCACTTTTGGTCTTTATTTTCTTAAAAGCTGATAAATCTGTTAATTTAAAGTTTGTTGTGCATCTTTTCGAGAATGCTAGTGTATGATAGATCTGGGGTTGATTTGGGGTCACTTGTGGCTTCAAGTGCGCGTTACGTCGAGTGTAGGCTCGGGCGTGGCGTGGCGCCTTATCAACACAATTCTTCCAAAGCACATGCCTTTTATCCAACCCAAATTTTCAGCTTCCATCGCCGGAAGTAAATAAAGAAGATCCCCTTTCCTCGAAACCTCTTTGAGTTTTAAAAAACCATGTGGGCTCCCATTTATCAATATAGAGAGGGATTTAGCGATTGGATCATATGCGTGGTAATCCATTCAATGTCTATTTATCACCAAAATTCATACGTCACGGAATATTTATACCGTGTGTTAGTACAATTTTCCTCAGTATATCAATCATTATTGGTTGTTCATCAGTGAGATAGCGGTGTTATCAAAAAAGCGAAAAGTGCAAAAAGCTCTAAGGTCTATTGGAGCTTTAAACGCAAAACGCAAATAAAATGTGGGCTTTAATGAGGAAAAGGCGCAAATGGAGAAAATATATATATATGCTTGAACCAGAATAATAATTATAACCATAAATAACAAATATATGGACAAAGAAATTGAATATTTTTAGGATAAATTAAAATATCAATTGTTTAGTGTATGTAAGCCTCCGAAAATGTCATTTGCAAGGAAGGTTTGTCTTAGAGCACGATGATGGCACTAAAGTTCACATTAGCGTGAAAATGGTCAAGGTGTTTTGAGCCTGCCGGGGCTTAAGTGCGCCTTTGAAAACCTTTGGGTAGCCTGGTGGAATTATTGAAGCATCTATTAGGTATATGAACTTGTATAAAATACGTATTAAAAAAAGTAGATTGTTTATCTTATGTAAGAGCTACTTCAGTAGGCAAATCTTTGTTAGCTAATTATAGTTTCTAATTAGGAGTTGTGTAGGAACCATGGCTTCTCTAGATAAGCGAGAGGTTGGATAAGAATGATCTAGCACGATTTGTATATTTATAATTGGTGATTAATGAAATTGGATAATTGTCAAAATATAAAAGCATAATTAATTTACTCATATACCTAGTTGAATAGTTGTTGCGCATGATTTATTGAGACTCATGCTTAACAAACGAGCCATTATCCAGGACATGCTTAATTTGAAAGATGCTCCTTTTCTTCTAGACTTCAATTAAGTCTCTGCCTCTAGAGGATTTTGATGGTTTGAGTTCTAGAATTTAAATGTACAAAAAATTCAAAAGCCTTATGATTACTTTTCTTCTTACAAACTTATTTGTGCGCATATGCTTTTCTCCTTATCAATCCATGTACGTCATGCAAGATCGTTTCACATAATCACCCAAAAACATGTTGGTTGTAACTTGTACCTCGTATTTGAAATGAGATTTAAAATTTGAGAAACTTATTTCAAATTAATATACAATAATATGCTTGAGTTTTACAATCAAATATTTTTAGATACTAGTTTTGTTAATAAATTGTCAAAGTATTTGACAATGAGAAAAAAAATACTCACTTGTTGAAACGTATTTGACTAAATTGCCCATGAGTATATTTAAGTGATAATCTTTAACGTACATCAAACATCAGGGACCATTTCTAATTTTGTTATACGATAAATCGGTAATCATGATTTTTTTCAAAGAAATTAGAATTAATTAATTAAAAAAACTAAAAAAATTTTGATATTATAATTCAATATAGTATAAATTTTTCCTTTTTCCATTTAGTATAACATCAAATCTTTTTCAATATTTCTATGTTATATATATATATATATATATATATATATATATATATATATATATATATATATATATATATATATATATATATACATACTAACCTCACGAACATATGCGTTGCATGTGTTTTTCACGTTAACTGGAATAAACATTTTTAAATGGTATAACTAATATCATTTTATATATAATATCATCATAAAATACAAAATGTACTAAAAATATATTTAGCTGAATGCGAAAGAGTTTTTAAAAGTATAAAGTGAGAAGACGCTCTTATCAATGAAGTATAAAGACAATTAATAAATCAAAAATCTTATATTTTGCTACTAATAATATCTTTAAAAGTATAATGTGACCAGTGGTCTAATGATCGTATAGTTGTTAGGCACGCGCGTGCACTTGTACTCCATGCTATTAATACAAACTTTGAAAAATGGCATTGTGATTTAAAAAGAAATATATGTGTACGATTCAAGGAACTTGTTGGAAGAAAATACAATCTCAAAACGGTGGATGGCAGATACATTAAACAACTTTGATTTTAGGAATTGAAGATGATAACTAAATATTGTCCAAGTGCTCGTTTCTCTTGGACATCCGTTAAGTCTCACGCCACAAGACGGTTTTGGTGGTTTGGGTACAGACTTTACATCTACAGAATTCAAACCTTATGGTCCTTACCTTCTTCGTAATCTTGCTTCTACGCGCTATGCTTTCCTCCCTTATCAATCCTAGTTTGTCATACAAGAATCGACTCAACATAATCACCCAAAAAACATGTTGGTTGCAACTTCGATACCTTATTGGCCCAGGCGAATTCAAGATTTTAACCTTATTTCAAATTAATATACAATAATAGCGAGTTCACAATTAAATATATTTAGATACTAATTTTTTAACAAACTATCGTCAAAATATTTGACAATGAAAAAAATACTCATTATTGACAAACTTGAATAGAGCTAACTTGCTCGTGAGTATATTTAAGTGATTATTTTTAACATACATCGAACATAAGGAACCATTTACAATTTTTATTTTATTTTGCGGTATTGTAATCGATCTAGTATATCTTTTATGATTTTCGGGGAAAAAATAAAAATTATTTACGGCATTCTAATTTAATATATTATAGATTTTTCCTTTTTCAATTTAGTATAACTTTAAATCTCTTTCCAATATTGCAATGCGATATATATACACGCACACACATTACACACTAATTGTGGACATGTGTGTTGCCAGTGTTTTTTTTCCATGTTAACTTGTTCAAATATTTTTAATTTGATATTTATTAAAACTCAATTTAAATATGGATAAAATTGAAAGAAAGATAAAATTTATAACAAAATTTATTAATGTGAAATTTTTTTTAAAAAAAAAATTGAAGCTAAGAAGACCACTCTTATCGATGAAGTATAACCAATGATTAATAAGCCAAAAATCTTATATTGACACTAATAATATCTTTAAAAGTATACACATGGTCAATTAATTTTAATGATCGTATGGTTGTTGAGCACGTGTTTTGCACGTGGTATTCCATGTTATTAAGACAAACTTTGAAAAAGCGATATTCTTATTTTAAAAGAAATATGTGTATTCAGATGCAGGAAAGCCAAGAATTTGATCAAAAAAAATACAAGCTAAAAAACAATGAATGATAATCTTATATATTAAACAATTTTGATTGTTGAATTCAAGATATAGCGAATATTGTCAAAGAATATGCTCTTTTCTTCGGACTTCATTTTAAGTCTCTACAGCTCCTAGAAGGTTTTGGTGATTTTGATTCTACACTTTACATCTACAAGAATCAAAACTATGGATCCTTACTTTCTTCACAAACTTGCTTTTACCATATATTCTTTCCTCCTTATCAATTTCATGTGGTGTATGCAAGATCGACCACGTATAACTACCAAGAACATGGTGGTTTGCAATTTCGATACCCTCGCGACTAGGCGAT
This sequence comes from Datura stramonium, assembly GCA_018107945.1. Lineage (NCBI taxonomy): Eukaryota > Viridiplantae > Streptophyta > Magnoliopsida > Solanales > Solanaceae > Datura > Datura stramonium. Next base: position 35,016 of record JACEIK010007238.1, read on the forward strand.
TGAGATTTGAAGGTTATTTCAAATTAATATACAATAATAAATATATAAAAAACAAAAAAGATAAAAAAATTAAAAAAATTAAAAAAATTTTACAATGAAAAAATACTCAGTATTGACAAGCTTGAATGACTTAATATCTGGTATATTTAAGTGATTATTCTTAACATATCTCCATGAGACCATTTTCTAATTTTGTTTCATATTCTGGTATTATGTCGATCTAGTATATCTTTATGGTTTATCCGAGAAAAAAATTAAAATAGTTTACGGTACTATAATTCAATATAGTATAGATTTTCCATTTTCGATTGTATGCTTTAAATCTTTTTTCGGTATCTGTACATTACACACATACACACACTAGTTTGAACACATGTGTTGCACGTGTTTTTCATATAAACTTATTTTTTGAATGGTATAATATTAATTAGATAGTATCATCACAAAACACAAATGTACTAAAGGATTATATTGAGTATAAGGTGAAAGACCTTCTAGAAAAGTAGAAATCTAGAAAAGACCTCTCTTATCAATAAAGTATAACAACAATTAATAAACCAAAATCTTATGCGGCACTAAAAATATCTTTAAGTATTACACGTGATCAGAATTAATTTTAATGATCATATAGTTATTGGCTTGATGTCTTGCATTATATTTCATGCTATTAATACAAACTTTAAAAAATGACATTGTTATTTTAAAGAAGCTATATGTGTGTACAATACAAAAAAGAATTTGATGAAAAGAAAATGCAAGCTCAAAATAGTGAATGATAATCTATATATTCAACAATTTTGATTGTTGAATTAAAGATGATAGCGTATATTCTCCAAGGTGCTCCTTTTCTTCCGAGACTTCTATTAAATCTCGCACCGGAAGATTTTGGTGTTAGTTGTGAGACTTTACATCTACAACGGTAAAGTCTTTAATCCTTACCTTCTTCCACAAACTTGTCTACAACGCATATACTTTTCTCCTTATCCAATTCATGTCTTTCATGCAAGATCGACTCCACATAATCACCGAAAGAATATGTTGGTTACAACTTTGGTACCTCATGAATAAGGCAAATTCAAGATTTGGTATTTCAAATTAATATATAATAAGTAATTAATTTCACAATCAAATATTTTTAGATACTTTAGATTTTGTTAATAATAAAAAGACATTAAAATATTTTACAATGAGAAAAAATACTCACTATTGACAAATTTATATGATTAAATTTCATCATATGAGTATATTTAAGTGATTATTTTAACATACATCAAGCATAAGGACCATTTCTAATTTTGTTTCATATTTTACGGTATTGTAATATGATCTAGTATATTTTTATGATCTTTTAGAAAAAAAAAATTAAAATAATTTTAAGAAATTATAATTAATCAGTCTGATTTTCTTTTGATTTACTATAACTAAAAGTTTTTTTCAGATGTGCAATGCGATATATATACACTAGTTTTTAGAACGTGAGTTGCACGTGTTTTCCATCTTCACTAGTACCAAATATTTTAATTGATATAACTAATATCATCATAAAACACAAAAGCTAAAAATTATATTATTGAGTTGAATGAAAGTAACAACTAAATAGAAAGCTTGAGAAAGAACACTCTTATCGATGAAGTATAAATTCATGCTACTTCATGCATGTTGATTACCATCAGTGGCTACTCTGGATATTTTCATGAAGCATTCTAGATAGACTATAATTTAGTATTTAGCATAATGGGCTAATGTGATTGTTTATTGAAGATTGTCAATCTTTCTGTTCATGAAGGTGTTGCGGAGCTTGTTCCTTATGTCTTATTATCGATGAGGTTCGTTTCCTGTTCTCCGGCATCATGTTTTGATGTCTCATTAATATACATCTAAGCTCTAGTTAATTAATTGAAAAAAAAATTCTTTAATCAAGTTCTATATGTTTTGATATAGAATGTTTTTCTTACTTGAGTTGTGTCTTGAATATTCCACTGTCTCCAATTGTGATTTTTGTTACTAACTGAGGCATTTGTACTGTTAGGATTTTCTAATGCAAAATCAAGATCAAAAAAAAAATTCATCATGTTGGAAAATTTCCATTATATTGATTTCTTTATTCTGGGGCTCTTTGAGATTTGCTTTCTGACTTTATTTTATCGTACATCAAACAGGATTTGCTTTCATTCCGAGTGAAGTGTTTATTAATTATGATGCTTCTAGTGTTTTCTAACCTTATTCTGTACCATTAGTAGGATAAAAGGAAAATACAAGATAAATTGTCTCTGTTTATGTCAAAAAGCTTAATCACATGTGTTTATTTTACAAGTCGGTGCTTATTTTTATGATGTTTCAGAGAATTGCTTGAATTTTATTTTCTTCCACATTATCTTCATTTTTCTTTGTCAGTGAAATGGATGAATGAGATAATACACAATAATTATATATAGTGATACTTTTAATTCTCACTATGAGTGATTCTAGTAAAGGAACCCTATATGGGGTTGCCTTTGTTGTTTTCATTAATATATTGATGGAGTTTATGCTGCCAGTAGTTTGTGAGTGCACACTTAGTGATGATATACCAAAAATCCATAAACTTTCACTAATATTAAACTTTAAATAACGTTTCAGTAGTAATTTAGGGATTACTAATATATCACCATTTTTCAGATAGTATTTTGAGCTGACATTTTTTTTTATTTTATAAAATAGATGCAGATTCAATTGGGAGTGAAGAAAGTTCGTGGCAAAGTCCAAAAAAAGATCTTTGAAAAATGAAGTTGTTGTGAAAAAAGTGTTAAGAGACATGAGTAGGTAAAGAGGTTTACTTATTGCAATTACATTAACAAAGCTATCAAATGGGTTGGAAATAATTGCTCGAAATTTTCTTTTGCTTCAAACAAGTGAAAGAAACTCTCACAAAGAGAGGAGGAAAGCACCATAACTTGAATGATATTGTAGTTTTCAAGATGGTTACATTTTGTTATAGAAGATATTAATTCGTCATAAATTGACTATATATTTATTTGTGACAAAACATAGTCTTTGTCCTAGAATAATGTGCCTTTGATCTATAATATTATTCATTCTTTGACTACAATTTACATTTGAATTTTATCAGAAGTGTTGTTGTCATTAATCATGCTTATAGTGAAAATTTTAATTTTTTAGTAATAAGAAATGTATTACAGCAACGACATGGTAGGTTTCAATTACAAAAATTGTAGTCATTTTAGTAAAAGTATAGATGTCACTAATTTATATATTTAGGGACAAAAATAATTTTCGTATATAAAGGTTATTTTGGTGACATTACTTTTGTTTATACGATGATATATATATAACTTTAGAGACAATTGACATCATAGCTAATTAAACTAAAAAAAATAGTGACAACATAATTTCGTTGGTATTAATAATCTTTTTAGTGACGAAATCACACCATCAACTACAATTTTTGTTCTTTTTACGAATAGGTTCATCATAAATACTATGCAATTGGGGACAACGAATAATTTCGTAGTTAATATAACTTTATTTAGCGACGAAACACTAAGTTGTCTCTGTATACGACTAGTGACCCATGCTTTAGGGATGAGTGATTGACAATTTTTTTTTTTGGTCACGAAAAGATTTTTTGTGAAAAATATGATGTTTAAGTGACAAAATAATTCATCAATAATCCAAATTTTGAAGTAACCAAAAATCTTATACTAGCGGTAATAATATCTTTAAAAGTATACAGTGATCAATTAATTTTAATGATCATATGGTTATCGGGCACTTGCATTGCACGTGTGCTCCTTGCTATTAATACAAATATTAAAAAATGGCATTGTTATTTTAAAAAGAAATATATATGTGTACGACACAAAAAGAGAACTTGATGAAAAGAAAATACAAGTTCAAAAAAGTGAATGGTAATCATATTCATTCAACAACTTTGATTGTTGAATTAAAGATGATGCTAAATATTATCACGAGAAGGTGCTCCTTTTCTTAAGGCCAATTAATACGCTACTCTAGAAGGTTTTTGTGGTTTGGATTCTAGACTTTACAACACAAGAATTCAAATTCTTACAATCACTTGCAACCAATTTGCAAACTTCCTTCTACGGTATATGCTTTTCTCCTTATCGGTCCATATCCGTCATGCAAGATCAACTCACATAATGACTCAAAGAACATGTTGGTTGCAACTTCTATACCTTATGACTAGAGGCGGATTCAAGATTTGAAGGTTATTTAATTAATATACAATAATAATGACTCTTAATCAAATATTTTAGATTCTAGTTTTTGTTAATAAATTGTCGTTAAAATACTTGACAATGAGAAAAAAAATACTCACCATTGACAAACTTAAATAAACAAATTACTCATGAGTACATTTAAGTGATTATATTTAGAATACATCAAATACTTAGGACCATTTTCTAATTTGGTTTAATATTTTGCGGTATTATAAATACGATCTAGTATATCTTATATAGTTTTTTAGGAAAAAAATTAAAAAATTATTTAGGTGTTATAATTCAATACGGTATGAATCGATCCTTTTCAATTTATTATAACTTTAAAACTTTTTCAGAGTATTGCAATGCGATATATAAACTAATTTTGAAACGTGCATTGCATTTGTTTCCTATCTAAACTAGTACCAAATATTTTAATTGGTATTGTGTCATGATCGAACATAGGCTAGATCGAGACAGGACAAACTCCCAGAGAGGCTCCAAGTCGAGCCCATTGCATGAAAATAACATCTAACTTCGTTCAAATAAATGGAAGATCAACATAATTAACATAGGAAGTTTGAACATAACATAACATGTAGGAATAGACATAAGTCTAAGTGAATATTACAAACTATGTAGAAAAACCTCTAATCTCGACAAGTTGATGAGACAAGAATCTAACTAACTCACTATAGTCTAAAACTGAAAATGCGAACGTGGCGATAAGAAAGGCCCCTCGAAAGATGAGGACTTACCGGCTACGGTCGGAAGTACTAATGCGGGAATGCGGCTATGAGGCGGGGCGAGTCTAGATATGAGTCACGTATCCTTGAAGCGATAAAGCATAGAGTATGCGGTGGGTACATGGAATGTGCAGAAGTATGCAAGGTAAAACCCTTAAGTGAGTAAAATGTGCTTACACCCTAGTAAATTCTCGATATGTAGATGAATTACATTCGCATGTTGGTTAAGAGTTTTTGGATGTCATACATGCTAGAAAAAGGCAGGGGAAAGGCCCAGGATAAGGGTGACCCGAACCATCGCGGAAGGGCGGGGCGAGCCTCGCGATGGCAAGCGTCTCCATGGAGGAGGGCACCGTGTTGGCGCCGTGTCCACGGAGAGTCGGTCGAGGCCGAAATATAAAACCTCATCTTTGGTTTTAAATGTTATATTTCATATAATTTCCGAGAGGTCGAGGAAAAATAGAAAGGGCAGAAGTTCATTGAAATTTCATGGAATTCTGTGAGTCAAACACAATCCAAACTCGAATTAACTCGAGGATAAGAGGTATTAAGTGCAGGAGCATTCTTACGGATTTGGTTTCGTGAAATTCGGTCGGCGAGTAGTCGTGCTTTCTGGGAGCTAAGGTAAATGGAATTGCTCCAAATTAGTGTCGATATACTCATAGCCTAAGGTAGAGTATTTCTATTTCCTTACGGAAAATCGAAATAGCCGAGTTTTCGTAGTTTTCGATAAGCCAAATTGGGCTATATATATATATAAAAGCTGATGTTTTATTCCAGTTATTAGCGTATTTAGTTCTAATTGACATATATATGAATGCGGTTGGGAGAAATAGCCGAGGGAATACTAATCGAGCTACGCCGGTTAGTCGGGAGCTAAGCGAAGGTATGTAAAGCTAGTTCCTTGGCAAGTTAGTAATCGATTATAGTAAATAGCGTGATGTATAGAAGAAAGAATTGAAGTCGAGGGCGAGTCAAATATGAATCTAGCAGCATGTTTTATAATAATATGATATATAATAAGAATAAAAGTTAGTAAAGCAATATCGAGCAGTCGAGATATCTCGATTCTGATATAGCAGGGCAGATCGAATAATATCACTTAGATACGGCATAGCAGACGATCGAATATCTCGAATACGGTATAGTTCGGTATGAGAATCGGTAACTGAGAAAGAGTTCGAGAATGAGAAATCGGGAATACGAGATAGTTTTCAGATCAAACATGCTTGTTTTCGTGATTATTGTTTGTTAAGACACTGTTGTGCTATGAGGGCACCACTTAGAAACGTCCTCACTTCGCCCACAGGTTAATAAATTGTGTGAAGCTACGCCGTAGGAGTGAGGATACGTCCTCCCGAAGGAGTGGCATGTCGTCCTTGATAGGACGAAGATGGGATGCGGCTATTCCCATGCTCGGGCTGATCAACATAGCGGTATAGCTTGCATTTGTGCGCTTGCGCGGGCGAATTACAAATGCAGTCTGAATTACGGTTTACAGTACGAGAGTCCTCACAGGACCGAGCTTGATTATAGTCGAGAGTGTAGCCGTTGCGGACAGGGGCGGTAGAGGTGCTCGTAGTTAGTAGGCAGAGTGGAAGTGATTTATTTTTGGATAGTTTTGACACGGTAGGGGCATATTGATTGTTGTTAGTTTGGCACCTTGAAACATGGGAAGTGGTATTGTTCCTTGTTTGTTATATATATGTATATATATATATATGTTATTTATTAGGCGATGAAGCAGCCAGTACGCCACATCGGCAGCGTATGCTCCTACCTTATTCTCGGTACGAGATAAACTTGTTTGATTCCATCGGGTCCGAGCAGATTTCGAGATATTTCCTCTCTTATTCGAGTTTCTAGTTATGTTGCTTATATTGATTATGTTCGGTTGCTTTGCATACTCAATACCGGTGAGTACGGGCGCCGTTTGAGATTATTTGCATTACTTACTGCGGTACATAGATGAGAAGCGATCCTCGTGATCTATGTATGATCATCGGCTCACTTGTCGTTCGGAGCTTGATATTGAGTTTACATCATTTTCTTATGTTGTATAGTATGGGTAGGTCGGTGCCTTTTCCAGGCCATCTTATCGGTATTCTTAGAGGCTTGTAGATTGTGTATATATCTCACAGTTGGTGTACCGATCGTGTGAGGTGGAGTGTGTATGTTTAGATGTTTAGTATTGTTTATGTCGTAGTGTGGGGGGCAGTATCCCAGTGTAGTGGTATTGCCCAGTCACGTAGTTGTTGGCTGTTATCTCGATTTAGAGATAAGCCCAGGCCGACATGGTGGCCTTGTTGGCGCATAGGTTTCCCCTATGAGTGTGATTACGGTTAGCTAATGTTATGAGTACGGCGAGTATTTATAGGCCCGGTCGGCGGAGAAAGTACAATATTCTGACAGATTATGCGCACGTTGATTCCATGAATCGAGTTAGAAACCGGCCCGAGCACCGGACTCATGCTTAGGCTCGGTAGTCTAGTTCGGAGTCTAATAGGGCACCGGGTGCCGTCCTTACCCCCAGCGTGGCGTGACAAACTTGGTATCGAGCGGAGTCGTGTCCCGGGGGTACGCAGCCCAGGTGCTAAGTAGAGTCTTTGTCACATGGATGTGTTGTGCACACCATTCTATAGGCGGGGAGGCATGAGCGCCAATAAGGATGGTTACTCTTTCTTCATATTCTATCGTTCCATAGAAACGTGCAGAGTATAGGGTTGAGTCCCAAAACTTACCATACTCTTTGAATACGGAATCCTGAGAGTCGGGCCCGGCGATATCCTATCCCGGGCGAGAGATCGGATATGGCAACGAGGAGGGGCACCGGCCGGGTTACAAGGTAACTACAACGGCCCGGCCGAGGTACCGGGGACCTCCCAATGTGAACCTTTATCGGTACCATCCCGGTATATTTCTATAGCAGAGTAGGAAGTTAGAAGCATAGCGTACATACGAGTTGATTTATTTGTTATAAATATGTAAGATACGACTAGATAATAGAAAATATTAGATTATCGAGATGGGGTGTGAGAAAGGAAATGTAGGATTCTCACCTCCGTCCTTTCGGATGTGTGGTACGGTTCCATGTCTTCGTTTCGTTGCGTAAGAAAAGCCATTTCTACCCTTGGTTTTGATCTGATATAAGCAAAGGGCACTTAAGGATTGAGGCGATGTTGCCTAAAGATAGGCGATGAAAGTGAAGGTGGATTGGTTGATTCGAGAAAGTGTTAGAAAAGAGTAAAGAGCCGCTTATAATTATGTAAGTTGTGCGGACCCTCACGGTAATAAGTCGAAGAGCAAGTAGACTACTAGCTTACTCGAAGTGGGCGTAGGAGATCCCGGTCGATGATGGACTTCCAGTAAGAGTCAAGTTCAGAGTCGGAAATTTGAATCGCCGCGCATGCTAGCCGACGGCGGGGGTATATGCACCAAGATAATAGTTATAATCTTAGTTGTGATATCGAAGGACGGGGAGATTATATGAATAAGACGGGTCGAAATGCAAGTTAGAAAAAGTATAGGTTGAAACTTGAGTGGTAACCTTATTGACAATGGCGGGTACCTTGAACCCCAGCTCGGTTTAAGGAAGATGAGGGTGAAGAGCATGAATACCCGGATTTTGAGGGAAATTAGAATCACCTCAGTTGATAGAACATTGTGTATTAAGGACTAAACCTCGGGCGACGGCTAAGAGACGGTAAGATTGTAGTTTAGAATGTTGGAGTACGTCCGCCTAAGGAGAAGGCAGAAAGTGCAGGCCCGGAGACTCCTAATCTAGTGTGGCCTAGAGACGAGGTCCAACGGCCGAGTCACGCCTTAATATAATGCCAAGTAAGGCCACAAGGTTTCGAGATGTTGACCCCACGTTGTAAGAGTGGCGAAATTTCAAATAGCGAATCATAGCTACAAAGTGCATGTGTGTGTTGCTTTCGGAATGGACGGAAATCCCCGTGAGAAATGAGTACGAGAGGACGGAGATATCATTAAGCGCCCAGAAACGATATATCATGCACAGTATGAATTCGGTAGCATGCCGGTACGTATTCACTTCAAAATTAGTATGAATTGTACATAGTTGTTAATATATATATATATATATATATATATATATATATATATATATATATATACGGAATATCGAGATATGCTATGAATAGCGCCCGGTAGAGGTTACAATCACACGAGATTTTGGTTAGTTGCTAGGAGAGTATATACGAATCGTATCGCGGAGACCCTCATAAAGGGGCGAGTTAAGTGTGATTGCGTATGAGGCCATAAGGAACTCTCTCGGTTTTGATTTATTGAGTTAATGGACTTATATGCTTGCCGAGATCTAGACTTAGAACTGTGGAGTTATGCTAGTCAGTGGTTGATGATACGAGCGCTTGATTAGGCAGTCTAACGACCAGCTGACGCTGTGTGCTTGGGGAAGCATCTAAAGATCGATAACATTATCGCATATTGAGGCTTAAATTAGAGACCGAATAGACATACTTCGGAGGAGTTAGCAATACATAATTTTTCCGGTATGTTAAGTGGTCGTACATTGTTTTTCCCCGACCTTGCGGTGAGAGTCGGCCTTAGTCAACCTAGCGGTTATTATGTGGAACACCCTTAAATTGACCCGGCTAGTCCCGATCCGAGACAAACTCGTGGGTACCCTAAGAAAGGGTCCACATTAGTAGTCGGTGTGGACTAAATGCTCATTTGGTTCTCGCTAAGATATTTAGATACGAGCACGCGAAGGCGGTCTTTGGGAGGTGGCTCGCAAGGCGAAAGTTTCCCCGGAAAAACGTGCTCATCCAAGTGCTGGATACGAACCGGGCGTAGAAGTGGTAGTACTCGCTAGCACCGGTGTTTACTAAGATAAGGAGATCGGTAGGATCCCCATGAAGATCGGGGATGGATCGCCGAGATTAAAAGTTGGACTAATGCGGCCTACACAATTGTTCAATTAGGAGGACAAAATAGTTAGGCGTCACAACTCAGAGTTATGCATGAGTTACAAATTCCAGAGTAGAACATTTAGAGCATCGTTAGACTCTTGCGGCATTCGGATCACATTCAACCCGGCTATTGATTATTCAAGGTTATTCGGCCCGAGACTATTAGGAATCATGATCATTATCGGGATCCTTTGATCGGGCATACGGGCTGCATGGTGTGCGAACGGAGTCGTTCGAGTTATCAGTAACAAGTAGCCTTAGCATGCGGCCGAGAAGACGAGATAAGCTCTAGCTTCTCTTAGGTAGATTACTGTCGGTTTCTCCGGCAAATAAGCTAGTATGGATAGTCAATTATATGCCAAGTTCTCTAAATGTGAATATTACGTATCAATCAAGAAGAGCCAATGTAGTAACAAACACCACCCCACCCATAAATCTATGGGGGATTTGGCGTATTTGCGGCCGGCAGCGGAGGTTAGTGGAAGAAATACATCAATTAGCTGGCCTAGCCGTTCGTGTGGCGAAGCAGAGGACAACAAGCGGTGATTCGAGGCTGCTTAGGCGTGTGGGTGCGTGGTGTGGAGGTAAAAGAATGGCAATATCGACACGGTCCGGCTTAAGGACGAAATTCATCGGGGAAAAGCGCCAAATTTTTAGATAAGCGGGGATGAAGTCTTTGCCGATAAGGGTCGCCTGCGTTCGAATATTTGAGGCTACGCCCAGTGGCCCAGATTATAAGTGAGGTACATTACGCTATTCTCTGCCGGCGTGAAGAAAATGTACCCACACGACCATCAAGGAGATCTGTGGTGGCCAAGTATGAAAAGATAAATAGCAGAATTTGTAGCCCGGTGTCCTAGCGCGACAAGTAGCGGAACACGAAACCGGGCGGATTGACTCGGGTTATAGTTGTGCCCCTGCTGGAAGTGGGGAAGCAGTGAATATGGACTTTTATAGGATTACCTAAGTAGGGCATAGACATGATTCAATTTGGGTAATTGTTGATATATTGATGAGAAATCGGCCCATTTCTGCCAGTAAAAAGCTACTTTTTCTGCTGAAGGTACAGAGTTGTATATAAGAGAAATAGTTGGAATTACCTGATGTTCAGTATCTATTATCTCGACGAGAGGAGCACAAATTCTGGTAGATTTTTGGCGGTCATTTCGAGAGAGAGATGCAGGAACACGAGATTAGGTGAGCACAACATTCCACCCTCGAACCCGAGATGAGACGGAGTTGAACGCACTATTCCAAACGCCGAGGATATGCTACGGGCGTGTGTGCTAGATTTTGGGTATGCGGGGCTGAGCATTTGTAGCTAATTGGTGCTTATAATAATAGCTATCATAGCTATTCGGATGGCGCCCTTGAGGCATTGTATGGGCGAAAATACGAATGCTTGATTGAGTTTGGTTTGAAGTGGGAGAGTCGGCGATTGGGCAGATATTATTCAACGAGTCGAGAGGGAGAAAGGTAAAAACATCGAAGGCTTGCCTCTTGTGCTGCAGACTGCAAAAATCGTATGTTGATGTGCGGTGCAGAGAGACTGAAATTTGATGTGAATGACTAGGTATTCTTGAAAGTATCTCCAGATGAAAGGGGTGATGAGATTGATAAAGAGAGGTAAGCTCGGTCAGAGGTTCGTTGGGCACTTATAATATTAAGAGTCAAGAATAGGCCAAGTGGCATATGAGTTGAACACTCCGAAATTAGAATCAGTTCATCCAGATTTCCATGTGTCTTTGCTTAAGAAATGCATCAGAACCCATCGAGCGGTCGATCCGGGATGTCCGGTTATGGAAGAGGCACATGAAGAGGTTCATTAGCTATCTTAGGCAGGACGAGTTCGTAGATTGAGAACTAAAGATATTAGCAATCGAGTACTATGGCGTAACGAGGAACCAAGAGGAGATGATTTGGGAAGCGAGAGGAAGATATGAAAATGAGATATCCTCACTTGTTTCAAGCCTGATCGAGTCAAGAGATACGTTAGTATTGTTGTTTATATAGTGCCTTATAGTACGTAACATAATGAGATAGTCGGCCTCTGGTCTTTCATGAGATGAATACTATAATGATTGTGGAGTACTTTTTGTATTGGACTTTTACGCATTTAAGGTTTTGAGATAGTACATATTATAGGGAAACTACGTCAAAATTTTTCTACAAATAAGTTGAGTCAGTTGAGAATTCCTATAAATAGAAGTTTACATTCGAGGTAGAATGTTCTTAAGGGGGAGGGGAGAATGTTACACCACAGTAAATTCGAACATGTAGATGGCCTATTCGCCCGTTGGTTAAAGTTTTTGGATGTCATACATGCTAGAAAAGGCCAGCGCGAAGGCCAGGATAAGAGATTCATCGAACCGTCACGGAAGAGGCCAGGGGCGAAACCACGCCATGATAGCGGCGATGCCCGCGGAGGGAGGGCCTCCGCGTTGGCGCCATGTCACCCCGGAGTACATCCGGGCATTTAAGTATAAAAGCCTCCAACTTTGGTTTAAATGTTATATTTAATATAATTTCGGAAGGTCGAGGGAAAAACGAGATAGGGCGAGATTCGTGAAATTTCCGTCAGGTCGCAGCCAGTCGAGCACGGTCCCGAGCTGAGTGGCTCGAATGCGAGGTATTAAGCGGTAGAGGAGCATTCCTACGGATTTAGTTTCGTGAAGTCGGTCGGCGAGTCGTGCGTCCTACGAGCTAAGGTAAGTGGAATTATTGCTCCAAGAGTGTTAACATACTCTAGCCCTAAAGTGAGTATTTATTGGTCGGGCTTTTTCAAGAAATAGCGAGTTTTAAATAGTTTTAAACTAGAATATCCAAGTTTAGGCTATATATATATTGAAAGTGAGATTTTATGCCGAGAATATTAGCGTATTTAGTTCTAATTGACATATATATGAATGCGGTTGGGAGAAATAGCGAAATGCGGCCAGAGCTACGCCGGTTAGTCGGGAACTCAGAAGCGAAGGTATGTAAGCTAGTTCTACTTCGGCAAGTTAGTAATCCCGGGTATAGTAAATAGCATGATGTATAGAAGAAGAATTCGAAGTCGAGAGCGAGTCCGGTATGAATCTAGCAAGCATGTTTTATGACATAATATGATATATATTCGAGTAAAAGTTAGTAAAAGCAATATCGAGACAGTCGAATAATATCTCGATTCTGATATAGCAGACAGTCGGAATGTATCTTAGATACAGCATAGCAGAGCAGTCGAGATAATATCTCGAGATACAGTATAGTTCGAGTATGAGAATCGGTATAACACGAAAAAGAGTTAAATGAGAAATCAAAAATACAAAAGTATTTTAAGATCAAGCATGCTTGCTTTTCGTGATTATTGTTTGTTGAGACTGTTTGTGCTATGAGGCAACCCACTTAGGCGTCCTCTCCACCCCCAGGTTATGCTTGTGTCGACTCGCCGCCAAAGAAGTGAGAGTCACGTCACTCGAGGAGTAGCATGCCGCCCGCCAGTAGGGCAGATGGAATGCGGTATTCCCATGCTCAGTATCAGCATAGTAGTGTAGCTTACCTGTTGTGCGGCTGCGCGAGGCAGTGCAGTCTGAGATTGATTACAAATTTACGGTACGGGAGTTCTCACGGGACTTCAGTTTCTGATTATAGTCGGCCATAGCCGGCTGGACCAAGGGCGGTAGGGTGCTCGTAGTTAGTAGGCAGTGGAGTGATTTATTTTTGAGTGGTTTTGACAGGGTAGGTATATAGATGTTGGTTGGTTGGCACCTTAAAACATGGCGGTTGGTATTCGTCCTTGTTTGTTATATATGTATATATATATTTATTAGAGCTGATGAACGACGAATCGCCACGTCGGCTACGTATGCCCTTACCTTATTCTCGGTACGAATAATCTTGTTTCGAGTCCATCAGTCGAGCGAGTTTCGAGATATTTCTACGTTCGAAGTTTCTAGTTATGTTGCTTATATTCAGATATGTTTGATTTGCTTTGCATACTAAATACGATGTCTTGGCGCCGTTAGGAAATGTTGCATTACCTACAGCAGAGTACCTATAGATGAGGTGATCCCTCGTGATCTAGCCTTGTGTAGAGTCATCGGCTTACGTCATCGGAGCTTGATATTGAGAGGTTTACATCATTTTCTTTTGTTGTATAGCATGGGTGAGTGGAGCCTATCCAGGCAAATGCTTATTAGTATTCTTAGAACGGTGTGTATATATCTCTACGTGGTTGATTTAATGTAGGTCGTGTGGGGCGGAGTGCGTATGTTTAGCGGTTTAGTATTGTTGTTTATGTCGTCGTGTGGGGGCGCATTATCCGATTAGTAGTAGTGACACTTCTTAGGTCCGTAGTTATTCCCGGCATTTGTTATGCGATTTAGAATAACTGACGACATGGTGACGCGTCAGGCCGCATAGGTTTCCCTATATGAGTGTGATACAGTTGGTGATGTTATAGTATAGGTGGTTATAGGCAGATGGGTGGGTGTATTTACAGTAGTTATATGCCGTTGATTCCATGAATGCAGGGTTGAAACCCCGGCCGAGGCATCGGATGTGCTTAGGCTCGTAGTCTAACGATTCGAGGTCTAATAGGAGCCTTGGGGGTGCAGTCATACCCCCGAGGCGGGCGTGACAAATCACAATCATGCATATCATAAGCCATAATCGAAGATAAGATTAAGTAGGGATTGCATGCTATTTCTGAAAATCGTGATTTAAACGTGGCGAACATATGGCCGAGATCGAATGACTGGCCGAGTAATCATAAGTAAAGCGGAACATTGGGTCAAACACAACGAAAACATAATATCATAGTGATGAACATGCATAAGTGAAATCCCATGAGAAACAATGGGAGACTTCGTCATATAGCAGAGCATTACCAAGATAGAGCTACGTGGTCTCAAACTATCACACTTAAGTGGACGGAGCCGTCCAAAGCTTTGTCGGGGACCAAGGACTACCATGATATCGATATCAAGTTGAAGGCCCCTTGGGGGCGGGAATCTCGCAAGGAGGTCCCAAATGCGAATATACCTATGTTGGCATGTAGTTACGAGGAGTACGGTTGAATGACCACCCTAGCCTAATCGGTGTTAGACACTACTCCCAAAAAACATGCATATGCTCTCCATCATTTTTTATTGAAGAGTGAACCATCGTCTAGTGACGAAGGCGACTCATAATGTACATACATAAATCTAAAATCTTAACATAGAAGACATGGCTCAAACCCTTACCACAAGCTAAAAATCGTGGGATTCTAGACTCCAAAATCTATGTGGTAAGCTAATACATGAAATTTAGATAATCCATAAAACATACTTGATCATATGGAAACGCCAATACTTAAACATGCTTGATGTAGACTTGATCATTCGAAGATATGAACATAGACATGGATTTTGAAATCATCTTTCTTCATAAACATCACATCATACTTCAACACATATCTATTGGATCTCAACTTTCATGAACTTTCATGGATAGGAATTATCTTTAGAAAACTTAGCTTATAATTTATAATTTAAAACATTGTAAATCTTTCCATTTATCATAATTCAACATTTAAAACATGCTTAGATTATACCCATGATTGAAACTTAGAGAATTCATATATTGGGTTAAAACCCCATAAATTCATCAATTAGAATTTTATGAGCGAAGTAGAATTGGGCATGGGTGTGGACAATTACACCACCCATTCATAGCCTTACATACTGAAGAAATCGATTTCTACAACTTCCTTGATTGCCTAATGGAAATTTGGGGAAGAACCTTGAAGAGACTAGGCTTGATCACTCCTTAAACCTCTAAGCTATTGCATGCATGAATTGGAATAGGTTTAGAATGATAACCCATGTAACACACCTATTAAACTTAAAATGATGTAGCTTAGGACCCTAGTGTAGGAATGACAGAAAATTTCCTTAATGAAATTCTGAAAACGGCATTCTTATGAGTGGCGGCGGGCGCCTAGCAGGTTATACCTTATGCTCCCATGACTCGGTATCAATGAATTGCCAAATCCATCATTTTTAAAAAAATTCTCGATCTTGACTCGCGGCTCGACGGAGTGGGTCGTTACTCCAAACGATGACCGATTACGCACTCCCTTAACGCTAGATTCCAACTTAAGTCTCTAACAAAGACTGGTTAGGGCAGTGGATTCTGACCCCAACTGACCCGTCATTTATGGTCGTTACCACCACTACCCATATTTAGGAATTCCTCTGACGACCAGCAAAAGACTCATTGTTCCCAACAACGAGAGCTATCCCCCAAGACTGGTCTTGACCTTCTTTGCCCAAGACCATCCCACCTGCGGCCAATTTATTAGTCTAGTCTCTTCCTGATAGGTAGATCACGAGACCCCATTACTTCCCGGCTTGCCACTTGATTCTCACCATGAGAACTTCCAACGGATCGTTGGTACACCAACGACCGTACCATAACTTTCATTCGAAAATTTTCGAGATTTTTCTCACCTTTTCATTTCAATTCTCGAATCTAGTCTTAGCATTTCTGGGGTATTACATATTGCTAATATCATGTTATAAATAATATCATCATGAAACAAAAATATATTAAAAAATATATTAAGTTGAATGTAGAGAGTTTTAAAAAGGTAGAAAACTAGAGAAGATCTTTTCGTATCAATGAAGTATAAAACCAATTAATAAATCAAAATCTTATACTAGTACTAATAATATCTTTAAAAGTATGCATGTGAACAATTAATTTTAATGATTGTATAGTTATTGAGCCTTTTGCATTATGCACGTATATTCCATTTTATTAATACAATCTCTACAAAAAAAATATTGTTATTATAAAAGAAATATGTGTGTACGACCACAAAAAAACTTAATAAGAAAAATTACAAGCTCAAAATAGTGAGCAGTGGCTCCTATACATTTAACAACTTTGATTGTTGAATTAAAGATGATTACTAAAATTGTCCAAAAGAAGATTCTCCTTTCTGTAGACTTTCAATTAACTCTTTGTCTCTAGAAGGTTTAGGTGATTTGGATTCTGGAGCTTTAAAGCTACAAGAATTCAAAGTCTTCACGATCATACCTTATTACCAAACTTACCTTACACTATATACACTTTCCTCACTTATTAATCCATGTAAATGTGAAGATCGACTCACATAATCATCCAAGAATATATTGGTTGCAACTTCGGTACCTCATGACTAGAGCTAAATTCAAGATTTGAAGCTTATGTTAAATTAATATATAATAACAACTGAGTTCATAATTAAATATTTTTATATACTAGTTTTATTCTTAAGCGTCGTTAAAATACTTGACAATGAGAAAAAAAAAATACTCACTATTGACAACTTATATGACTAATTGCCGAGGGCGAATCTGAGTAGCGGATGTAGATTCACCCAGAGACCTACACACTAGTAAATCCTATAATTATATTGAAAAATATTGGAAGACTATAAGTATTTTCAGATGGGAACAGGTGGACCAAATGGGTTGTTGGTACAATGAAGCGAGGAAGAGCCTTAGGCCTTCTTTCGTTTGAAGTGTCGCGGGGATCGAATCTTGTTAGTGCTACCTCTTCCCTTTCTATTCAGTTCTTTTTCTTTGGATGCCTCTTGCTAATTTCTCATGAGTGTTTAAGTGATTGTTTTTAATATACATTAAATATAAGGGATCATTTCTACTACTATTTCACATTTTGCGATATTGTAATACGATGCAGTATATCTTTATGGTTCTTAAGAAAAAAATTAAAATTTTTTCAGTATTATAATTCAATATAGTATATATTTTCCTTTTTCAAGTTAATATAATTTAAAATCTTTTTCCAGTATTTCAATGCAATATATATATATATATATATATATATATAGTTTTCGGACACGTAACTGCACATGTTTTCATGTTAGGTTCAAATATTTTTAAACATATAACTAATATGATTTTATATGATATCATCATAAAACACAAATATACTAAAAATTATATTGAGCTGAATGTGAAAGTATTTTTTTAAAAAGTTAGAAATTAAAAGACCCTCTTATCAATGAAGTATAACAATATTTAATAAACCAAAATCTTATTTTGGAACTAATAATATCTTCAAAAAGTATACATGTAATCCAATTAATTTTAGTGATCGTATAGTTTTTTAAGCACGTGCATTGCATGTGCATTCCCATGCTTTTAATACAAAGTTTGAAAAACAGCATTCTTATTTTAAAGAAATATGTGCGTGCGGTACCAAAGAGAACTTGATGAAAAAGAAAATCTGTCTCAAACAATTAATGAATATCCTATACATTGAACAATTTTGATTGTTGAATTAAAGAAGATAAATAAATTTTGTCGAAGAAGGTGCTCTTTTCTTCACGGACCTCGAAGATAAGACTCTGCCTCTTGAAGGTTTTGGTGGTTTAGATTCTAGACTTTACATCTACAAGAATCAAAGTCTTACCACCACTTACCTTCTTCATAAACTTGTTTCTAATGCATATGCTTTCCTCCTTATCAATTCATGTACGTCATGCCCAAGATCGGCCAACATAATCACCCAGAACATGTTGGTTGCAGCGGTACTTCATGACTAGATGCAAATTCAATATTTAAAGCTTGTTTTTAAATTAATATATTATAATAGCGAGTTCCGCAAATCAAATATTTTTGGAATACTAGTATTTATATATAATGTTTAAAATATTTGACAATTAGAAAAATACTCAATCTTGACCAACTTGAATGACTAAATTGCTCATGAGTATATTTAAGTGACTATTTTTAACATATATCAAACATAAGGACCATTTTAAATTTTTGTTTCATAATTTTCGATATTTTAATACGATCACAGTATATCTTTTATGTTTTTTTGAAAAAAAATTAAAAATAACTAGATATTATAATTCAATATAGTACATATTTTCTCTTTTCTGATTTAGTATAACAAATCTTTTTCAATATTGCAATACAATACATACATATATATATATATATATGTGTGTGTTTTATTCTAGTTTTGAACCGTCACTTGTTTGTACGTGTTTTCTTGTTAGGCGCAAATATTTTTAAATTGTACAACTCTAATAATCCATATTTTTAAGGATTGTTTGGTAATTTCTGAAATTTAAAAAAGATATACAAAGCATAATTAAAAAGAAAAGAGCCGGTCATGTGGCGAGAATAAAAACAAGTGCAATAGCGGGAAAAAAGAAGCACGGACGAAAGAAAAGAAAGGAGAAAAAGAGAAGAAAAGAGGAAAGAAAAAGTAAAGATTTTTTATCTAAAGTAGCAAGGTAATGATTCTAATAATTTTTAAAGTTTATTATGTGATTATGGCTAATTTTTATGGTGAAAACATCGAGAAATTATGAAGAATTAAAAATTTAACTCTAGGGTTCTCTGACATAAATTATTGATTTGAAAGGCCAAACGTTATCAAAATTTGATTTTAATAGTGTTCTAGAATTCATTCATCGAGGAGAATCTATTCATGGTCATGGTTGAAATTACGCCCCATTGACCCGAGTTGACTTTCAAGTCGATCCTTTGACCAGGTAATTTGACTTGTGTTAAAAGTTTACAAAACATCGTCGAAGGATTTTTTACCATTCTAAATTCATTTTTGTGTAGTTTGAGGTGATCCGAGAGGGCAGATAATGAAGTTCTAATTTATTCAAGAGTGTTTAAGTTGTGAATTTGAGGTAAGTGAGACTTTAAGCTTTGGTGCTTCCTTTTAAAACCTATTTTAAATTTTATTTTGTCTTACGGTCCATGTGTTGGGACAAACGTATGCTTGGCGGGGAGTGGTGGTCTTTAACCAATCGCATATATGTTACATTGAGGAGAATATTAAATTATTTGATAAGTGATTTGTGGTGTGGCATAGTCACATACAATGGCATTAGGGCATTGGTATCCTAGCCCATTTGGAAATATATATACTAGGGGCGTATACGCTGTCGTAATATGTTAGGGGCATACACATACTACCTAAGGGCTATACATGTTGTAATAGAATATATGTATTATGCTATACTTTCGGGCATACATGTGCAGCCATAATATGTTAGGACCTTGTACTAGCGTAAGTAGTCTATTTTTGGGGCATTACGTATGCTATCGAGGACTAGTCGAGGTGTTAGATTGATCTCTTTCGTTGTTGTATGACAAGCCTTGAGTGTGAATTATGTATTAGAGTTATATAGTGATCTTGTTGAACATTTGTTTGGACTTTATTGAGTATTACATTATGAAACATATTTTTGTGCATATTATTTTTATGCTTGTTGTGGTTGTATTTTCTAACACTTGTTCTAGGGGTATTAAAATGATGGGTCGAGAATCTTATAGGATTATATTTATGTATAACTCACTCCTTACCTGCATGTCCATGAAGATACTATTGGTGATGATGGTATTAGCCAACGAGTTCTCTAGAGGATTGATCGAGATATTAAGGTGGCCCATTGCGTTCGTGGGAGCTCTTAATGAGTCTTCATCATTTATTCATTAATATCTCTTTTTTTTTTGAAATTTCTCTTAGATGCTCCATGGTCTAGTGTGGGGTTTGGCCAAAGAGGTTCAAATTAATATTGAAGAAACTAGTTATTTCGTAACTAATCATTATCATATTGTTGGGTACTTATTTGGTTTATTAAATGGTGAATTAATGATTAGATATGAATATTCGATTCTGTAATTAGATGGTATGTGGTGGTGCCAATCACGTCTAGGGGTAATTTGGGACTTCAGCGGTAACTAATATGATTTTATATATAATATCATCATAAAACAAAAAGGTACCAAAAATTATATTGAAGGCGAATGTGAAAGAGTATTTTAAAAAGAGTAAGAAAGTTAGAGAAGACCACTCATACAAATGAAGTATAACGACAACTAATAAATCAAAATCATATACTAGCACTAATAATATCTTTAAAAGTATATACGTGATAATTAATTTTAATGATCGCATAGTTCATGTTGAGCACGTGTTTTGCACGTGTATTTCATCACTTTTAATACAAACTTTGAAACAAGGCATTGTTATTTTAAAATAAATATGTGTGTACGATATAAAGAAGAACGTGATGAAAAAAAAAATATATGCTCAAATATAGTGAATGATAATCCTATACATTCAACAATTTTGATTGTTGAATTAAAGATGATAACTAAATATTTTTCAAAAGAAGGTGCTCCTTTTCTCTTGGACTTGATTAAGTCTCTGCCTACAGATGGTTTTGTTGGTTTGGATTCTAGACTTTACATCTACAACGATCAAAGCCTTACAATCACTTATTGTTACACCACGTAAGTTTCTAGCATGTAGTTGGCCCTGTTCACGTGTTGGTTGGAAGTTTTAGAATGCCTTACGTGAGACGAAAGGAGCAGGGGGAAAAGTAGAACGAGTTTCAAGTTGGAATTTCGCAGAGAGTCGAACATGCTTGCCCCGAGGGGCAAAGTGGCACGGAGTGCAGGACCTCAGCGTTAGCGGCGTGGCACGAGGCAGCGGCGCGTAGGACAGCGTGCCGTATTTGCCATGTATTTCTTTTACTAGTATATATAGGCCTCACCCTTTAACTTTGTGTCATTTCTCATATACACACGACCGGTAGAGATGGGACGAAGAGAATATATAATTTTCTTAGGTGCAGCTGCCTTAGTCAATTCCAAAATTAACCGGGTATCGAAGTATAAGAGGCTGCCGAGGAGCATTTCTACGAGTTAGTTTCGTGAAATTCACCGGTGAATCGTCTAGTCATGCAGAGCAAAGTGATTGGAAATTTATCAAACTAGTGTTAATACAATTCGGCTTAAAGTAAGTATTTCTTAAACACAGATCCCCGAGAAATCATGAGTTTTCAATCGTTCTTCGATAAGATGAAGAATAGTCAATTATATATAAAAAGTATTGTTTTCTTCGAATAATAATACAAGTTAGTTCTATTCTTAAAGTGAATGTGATTTTGATTGGGAAAAACAGTTGAACGTAGAGCCTCGCCGGTTAATCGAGCGCCCAAGCGGTTGAGGTATGTTAAAGCTTATTCTCTCGGCAAGTTAGTTTTCTTCGGTATAATGTGTCCGTATGAATCGGTAAAGTATTTGAGAAATATTATATCATATTTTAGTATGCTCTTATGTATAGTTGTTGTTATCAGTTGAGGCTGTATTTGTGTTGTTTTGGGGTTTGGATTACTGTAGCTTCAGTGGCAGCCCGGGGTTAATAGATGTGTCGACTCATGTGAGAGAGGATACGTCGGCTACGGAGTGGCATGTCGTCCGCTAGGGAGGCGAAGATGAAACGACTCCTCATATTTTGTATCGTGGTTGCTTCCATACCACTCCACCAGAAGCGAGCTTGTGCTCGGGGTGTAGAGCGGGAGTCCTCGAGCTCGAGCACGAAACTATGAGTCGGGGACGGCGGGCCGAGTTGCATACCCCCAGGGGCAGTGAGGATGCTTATAGCCCACACTAGGCGGTGTGGTATGACCTGGATAGAGGTATATAGATTGAATGTATCTAGGGGCTAATGAGGGCCTAAGTGAGTTGTGTTGTGCGATGGTACCTTAGGTTTATGGGGGCGAGGTAAGGTATGTACGTTGCTTTTGAATTCTTGATAGTTAGGCATTAGGATGCCTGGATTTGTCGGTATGACTCAAACTCTTCTTTTATAGTTATGTCTAGTTCTAATTCTATTGTTTGGTTTATTGTTAGATCAGTTATATTTACTTTAGATATTTCTCGGCTTATTATTTACTTTTAGTCATTTACTGATTATTGCTTTACATGCTCATTACATGTGGTGCCGCGCCCTCTTTGTGGTCTTTGCATTCTGCGCAGGTGCTCATAGAATAGGAGCTGGATCCTCGTAGTTCCGATCGGCGTAAGAGCGCCCCCGGCTCCTGTCTAGACTTGAGCGTTTGAGTTCGCTTTCTTTTGTTGTATAGTATGGGTAGGCGGAGCCTGTCCAGGCCATCTTATTACTCCTAGAGAGCTTGCGGAATTGTATTATTCTACGTGGTTAGTTGTTATCGGCCAGTGTGGGAGCCATATGTGCTAGATGTGTGTTGGCCGTGTGAGGCCTTGTTCAGTTGTTGGTTGATGACCTTGTCGGTCATGTTTCAGTTTAGTACACAGTTTCTTTTTTATTTATGCTTCTTAGATATCATGGTGACGCTTCGGCCGCATAGGGCTCCCTATATTTGCTTGTCTCACGGTTAGAAATTGTTTTACTTTCCGCGGTGGCTATAGGCCTTGTCAGCCGGGGGTTGTATTTTAACCGCTATATAGCCGTTGTTTTCTTGATTCTAAGTGGGGAAATTCGGCCCTTGCACCGAAGGTGCTTAGGCTCGATCGGCTGTTCCAGTTCAAATCTATTGGGAGCTGGTGCAGTCATGCCTCCCAAGGTGGGGGCGTGACACTTATGTTCTTCACAAACTTGCTTCTACGCGCATATGCTTTCCTCCATATCCAATCCATGTAAATGTACGAATCCAACTCCACATAATCACCCCGAGAATATGTTGGTTGGAACTTTTATTACCTTATGACTAGGAAATAGATTCAAGATTTGAAGTTTTATTTCAGAATTAAATATACAGCTTAATAATTACATGTGTTCACAAATCAAATATTTTTAGATACTAGCTTTTTGCTAATATACCATTGTTAAAATATTTGAACAATTAGAAAATACTCACTATTGACAAACTTAAATGACTAAATTTCTCATGAGTAGTGATTATTTTTAACATATATCAAATATAA
This sequence comes from Datura stramonium, assembly GCA_018107945.1. NCBI lineage: Eukaryota > Viridiplantae > Streptophyta > Magnoliopsida > Solanales > Solanaceae > Datura > Datura stramonium. Next base: position 58,694 of record JACEIK010007238.1, read on the forward strand.
GGGACATTTCTAAAATTTTGTTTCATATTTTGCGGTATTATGTCGATCTAGTATATCTTTTATGATTTTGAAAAATTCTCGTATCGTGAATTAAAAAATTATAAAATTCAAAAACATGATTTAAAATATAAAACATTAAAATTTTATAATTTTAATTAAATTACATGTTTTTTTTGTTTTTTTAAATATTTAATGAGTTTTTTTTATATTTATGATTTTTTTAATATATTATTATTTTTTTAATGTGAAATTTTTAAGTCTTTTTTTTTTATTTTAGAATTATCATTATAAAACACAAATGTGCTAGAATTTATATTGAGTTGAATGTGAAAGAGTTTTTTAAAAGTAAAAAGTTAGAAGACCACTCTCTTACGATGAAGTAGAACAACGATAAATCAAAATCTTATATTATAATAATATTTTTAAAAGTATAAACGTCGGTGTTTAATGATCCATATAGTTGTTGAGCCGTGCATTTACTAGTATTCCCATGCTCTTAATACAAACTTTAAAAAATGGCCTTGTTATTTTGTAGAAATATGTGTGTACGACACAAAAAGAGAACTTGATGAAAAGCAAGCTCAAAGCAGTGAATGATAATCCTGCAACAATTTTGGTATTGTTGAATTCAAGATGATAACAAAATATTGTTCAAAAAAGAGGTGCTCCTTTTCTTGGATTTCAATTAAGTCTCTACGCTTTCAGAAGGTTTTGGGGGTTTTCGATTCTAGACTTTACATCTACAAAGAATCAAAGTCTTATGATCATTTACCTTCTTCCTGAAACTTGCTTCTCATATACTTTCCTTAACATCTAATCATGTCTATAAATGCAGATCGACTCCATGTAATCACCCAAAGAACATGTTGGTTTAGAACTTCGGTACCTCATGCTGAGGCAAATTCAAGATTTGAAGCTTATTTCAAATAAATATACAATAATAAGCGTGTTTCATAATCAAATATTTTTAGACACTAATTTTTGTTAATAAGCCGTCAACCCAAATATTTGACAGGTGAGAAAAAATACTCACTATTGACAAGCTTAAATGACTAAATTACTCGCCTTGAAGCATATTAAAGTGCTTATTTTTAACATACATCAATCAGAAGGAACATTTCTAATTTTTATTTCATGTTTGGTATTATAATCTCATCTAGTATATTTTTTATGATTTTTTAAGAAAAAAAATAAAAATTGTTTACGGTATTGTAATTCAATATAGTATAGATTTTTCATTTTAGAGATTTAATATAACTTTAAATCTTTTTTTCCATTCTGCAATAAATATATACACACACACACATACACTAGTTTTGGACATCAAGGTTGCTCGTGTTTTGCATGTTGACAAGTACAAACATTTTTAAATAGTGCATTATATGTATTTTGAATAATATGTCATCATAAAAAACACAAATTTACTAAAAATTATATTGAGGTTAATGTGAAGAGTCTTTTTTAGAAAAGTAGAAAACTAGAAGACCCTTTCTTATGTTAAGTATAACAACAATTAATAATCAAGTACTTATATTGGAACTAATAATATCTAATAAATTTTAATGATGTACAATACTTGATCACGTCGTTGCATGTGTATTCTATGTTACTAATACAATCTTTGAAAAATGACATTATTATTTAAAAACATGTGTGTGTACGATACAAGAACTTGATGAAAAGAAAATACAAGCTCGAAATAGTGAATGATAATCCTATACATTTAACAATTTTGATTGTTGAATTAAAGATGATAACTAAATATTGTTCAAAAGAAGGTGCTCCTTTTCTTACGGACTTCAATTAAGTCTTCCACTCTGGCAAAGAGGTTTGGTGGTTTTAGATTCTAGACTTTACATCTACAAAGAACTCAAGCCTTACGATCAGTAATTTCTTCACAAGCTTTTATTGCATATGCTTTCCCTCCTTATCAATCCATGTTCTCATGCAAGATGGAAGCTCCACACAATCATCCAAGAACATATTTGGTTACAACTTTGGTACCTCGTAGAGGCGATTCAAGATTTGAAGCTTATCTCAAATTAATATATATTGAGGTAGTTCCACAGTCAAATATTTTTATATACTAGTTTTGTTAATAAGCCAAACCAATTAAAATAGTGACAATGAAAAAAATTACCACTATTGACAAACTTAGATGACTAAATTGCTCATGAGTGTATCTAGTGATTATTAACACCTCAAACATAGCGACCATATATAATTTAATTTTATTTTATATTTTTTCGGTATTGTAATATGAACTAGTATATCCTTTATATTTTTTTTTTAATCAATAATTTATAATTGAATTAATTGACTCAAAGCTGAATTTTAACATTTATAAGTAAAGTTGTTTTGTTTTTTTATTTTAACTTTTAAGCTTTTTCCAGTATTGCAATGCGTCAAGATATATATACTTAGTTTTATTACGTATATCCTGCTTGTTAATCAATACAAATATTTTAGATAGTATTACTAATATCATTTGCTATATATATCATCATAAAATACAAATGTACTAAAAAATATAACATACCTCAAATAGAAGGCACCATTTTTAATTTTGTTTATATTTTCTGTATTGTAATTTGATCTAGTATATCTTTATGAATTCTTCGATTTATTTTGAAATATGTAATTCAATATAGTATAGATTTTTCTTTTTTTCAGGTTGTATAACTTTTTAATCTTTTTCCAAGTATTGCAACGTATGGATATATATACTGGTTTTGAATCGTTTATTGTGCGTGTATTGTATTGTCGGTCTGAAACATTTTAAAAAATTATATTAGTATCTTTGATATATATTATCATCATAAAACACAAATGTGTAAAAAAATTTAACATACCTACAAACATAAGGGACCATTTCTCATTTGTTTTATATTTTGAGTATGTAATAGATCTAGTTAATTTTTTATAGCTTTTTCTAATTTTAAATTATTTTTAATTATAATTCAATATGACATAGATTTTTTCCTTTAAATTTTAGTATTCTGTCTGATACACACGGAACACACGCGTTTTGGACACGTGCGTTGCACGTGTATCCCGCATAATGTAGAGTGCAAAACATTTTAAATGCTATAACTAATATCATTTGATATATATTTATCATCATAAAACACAAATGAACTAAAATTTATTTTGAGATGAATATGAAGAACTTTTTAAAAAAGTGAAAGCTAGAAGATGTCCTGACCAGAGTTTATACCTTGGACTTGACCACGATACTTAGTATCTAAGTAACCCGAAAAATCCATGACCTGACATAATTCTATAAAATTGATCTACTAAGAGATAAAGATACCAAAAAATAGCGGAAGCGGCGGAAAAGTAACAAAATACCGAATAATAATAATAATAATAATAATAATAATAATAATAATAATAATAATAATAATAATAATATGTTCAAACATTGGAACTCGGGCGAATCTACATATGTATGAAAGCCTTCTAAAAGAACCAATGAGTTGTTGGGACAAACCCCGTATATGTTTTTGAACATACGAAGCAGCTACAAGAAGTATCTTGATGAGGGCTCTGAAAGAAGGCTGGCTGAATCGGCGAGAGAAAGCTAGGCTGCGGTCTTCGAGGTTGCATACCACCCAGGCCTATATCGCCAAATAATACAACATATAGAAATATGTGATTAGTACTTTGAATGTACTGAATATGTGAGATGTAACTAAAACATACATACGGCGAAGGCTAGTAAGTGACCCGGAATAACATGCGACGACTACATCTGTGTCCAGTGCGCATAGTATGACATATGGGAAATACGTAAGAGGCGATAAGCGGTAGAATCGTAGGCATATCTGAATCGATGGCGGGCCCGAGATTGAGGCCCAATGGCCCCATCTTGGAGTGTGGGAGGCGCATGTGGCAGCTCTTGCGTAAGAGCTACATTGGAGTTTGATATACTAATCCAAGAGTTCATTATACCTAGACAAGGTATAGTGGTTGGGTGGCATGATCTCTATGCAGGGCCGTCGGAGCTTAACCTACGATGACATGTAGTTTTGAGAACCTGCGTACGACCGTGACAGCTAGGTGCTAAGTCCTATTCCTACGGAAACCTAATTATTATCTAGCGTCACAAGACTAAGTGCGAGAACTAATTATACGAAAGTGTTACGAGAGACTAAGGACTTCGAAAGAAGCGTGTTAAGACATCGAACTCTTTTATCCGAAAGTGTCGTGACAGTCTAAAGAAGACAATTGTGCGATAAGCCCCGTACTCACGAGTATGCGAAATGCACGACAATGACCGATCTTTGAACATACTAAAGCACTAACTTTCCATTTAAGCATATGTGATAGAATTCATAATTAGTGAAAATATCATGATAATACAACATTTATATCTAAGTTCTAAATCATGCAAGTTTTATTCAAAATTATGCTAAGAGATCCAGGGTTAGGAAAGTATATTGTATAACTAAAACTAAGACATGAATTTCAGTTAGGAATAATCATATAAGAGAATTAACAAGATTTAAAGAATGTCTTAAGCGACTAAAACCACAGCTTCTAATCTTACACGGGCCGGAAATTTATAAGTTTCTCCAAAAAATTTGGGACACGGGGAAGAAAACCCTTGTTGAAGTCCCTTTAATACCTATAAAAGGATTTCTCTGAGAAAAGCACCACAAATTATAAGGAAGAAAAGAAGCCCTAGGTCTTGCTTGAAAGAGACCATATGAGGTTAAACTTCATGTGATTTTGTGAGTTGGGAGAGAATGAGAAAGAAAAGTCGATCAACTCCCTTAATTCCCCTCTAAACGCACCCCAAAACTATGTAGTTTAGGAGTTATAATAGCAAAAAGTTACAAAAATGCCCCTGGAATTTGGTGCTAGAATCCATTGCTGGTCACCACAGGTGACCTAACGAGTCGTTGGAGTCACAGGCATTCTCGTGATGTGCTCGTTGCCACTGGCAACTTTCCCCCTTTTCTGTTTATCTTGTGACTTCCCCTTAACGATTCGTTATGGCACTTAACAAATCGTTTCACCACACCGTTAAGTCTACAAAACTCAAGTTTCAAGCATTCATCATATCCAACGAGACACACTATTGACTCGTTGAGTGCCATGCATCCTCTTTGCGGAATTTTCCATTCTTCTACCCTTCCCCGGACGATGACTCGCTAGACGAGTCGTAAAAAGTGGCATCGGGACTCTTCCCTGACTCGTTATGTCCCCAAAGAAATTCCAATATTTTACCAACTCAAGCACACACAACGGGTCACTTAATGACCCGTCGGGTCACATAACAAGTCACTCCAGTGGTCGTTACGTGACACAGTGCGGATTTTTTCTACTTTCTTCATTTTAGGTTCTCGGGTCACGATCTTAGAAATTTTGAGGTGTTACGGAAGAACACTCGTATCAATCAAGTGTAACAACAATTAATAAAACAAAAATCTTATATTAGCCTGAAATACTATCTTCCCAGAGTATACACGTACTTGATTAATTTTAATGATCGTATTAGTTGTTGGGCACGTGCGTTACACGTTATTTCATGCTATTAATATAAAATTTAGGTAATAACATTGTTATTTTAAAAGAAATATGTGTCTATGCACAAAATGAAACTTGATGAAAATGACTCTACAATGAACTTTTCAAATGTAGTTTTTGTGTTGAATATAAAAAATGTTTGATTATTCTTGTACCTTACTTATTTCTCATTTTATATGGATATGCTTATTGACATTTGATGTTTCAATAGTAAATCGTTTTTGCTACATATTTTCCTTTTATATCTCTTTCAAAATTATGTATTGCGTAAAAAATAAATATTGATGGATGATAACTTTTTAGGATATATTGATAAATTTCTTAAAAGAGCATGAACTTAATTAAAACCTTTTGTCACTATAAGTTTTAATATTTTATCCTTTAAAATTAAATAAATGTTTGATTGATGACATTTTGTTGCATAAACCAATAAGATAGAATGTCGGTTCCAGTCTCTTCATATTTTTGTGTTGATTACGCACAAAAAAATTATTTTTATTTATACATAACTCCACTTAAATTAAACTTCAAGATGTAAAGAAATGAATCATATGTTATATGTTACAATTGATTTTGAAATAAGTCAAAGTTTACCGCTTGGCCTATTTATTTTGAAATAGAGTGTGCATTAATTTTAGAAAAATTAAGAAAGCGATTTTAAGGTATTTTAGGAAAAGCCTTTATTTGAAACAGTAAAGGTAAGAGTTTTAAATGTTTTTGAAGAAGGTTAGACACTTTTAAAAAATACCAAATATGAATTGCACATGGATCAAAATATTTTGGCTAACTTGGGAAATTTCAAAGGGGTTTAACTATGTAAACTTAAAGCCATTTTTACCAAAGTGATTAAAATGTATTCATCCTTTATCTATTCTTCTCATTTCAATATGAAGCTATTTGATAATAAATTTGAAATAAACTTCAAGTTAAAATATTTTTATCTAAAAATAATAAATCTTTGAAATAAGCATGAGTAACAAATGATATAAAACGCTTTCGGTCGGATGGACCAACAAATAATAGGCCGAGACAAATGGGCTCATTCAATTAATCGGTGTTCCACAGGTGCCTAACACGAGGCTTGGTGCTTTTACCCCACAGAGTGATAGCTTGCTTACTTAGTGCTTGCACTAGCGTCAAATGTCAGTCAAACTTGAATTTCCGAATTACGACCTTGAACTAAATGAATGTTTGTCCAATTTCTAAATGTGGTACTAAAATTTTTAATAACTATGAAAGAACATAGAAAGTTTTAAGTTATTCTTGTAAATCTTGAATTGTTTGCCTAAAATAAATCCCATTACTATAAAATAAATACTTAGTAAACCAAACATCTGCGCATAATGAGATTGAAGGTAAGTGTGATCAAGTGTCAAATTATTTTGGGAATCTCTCTGAGGGTTTTATCTAAGTTAAAATAAGAATTTAACACTTTGTTTGGATTGGGGTTACTAATTGGTTTCATAATATATGAATGCTTGTATTGTATGGTATTGTATTGTGCATGTGAATACAAATATTTGGATAGATTATATCGTTTCTGTTATTTAGTAATATTTTTAGTATTTGGTTTGATTGGATCCTCTTTTTTATCATAATTGGTAAGTTTATTAGATGCTAAATTATTATATATGTTAAATTCATTAATAGTTACTAATAAATTAATTTAAGTTAATTTTTTAAAAGTTATCAAATTTTTAAACTTTATAATTTTACAATTTAATAATTTATTAAATTGTTAAATTCATGTAAATTCTAACAAAATTAATTTTTTATTTTTTTAGTTGAATTAAACCTTAGAATTTCAATAAAAAAAACAAGTAGGCTTGTAGAGGTTTTAATATCCAAGAAATCTAGAAAATAGAAGGCCCAAACCCCAGAAAAGGTGTAAGGTAGGATTTTTGAGTGGAGTTTAATAATATAGGATAAAGGGTAAAATAATATCATGTAATATTAAGTAAGGACATAGTGGAAGAAAATTAGGAAATAATGGGATTACTTCAATTGGTGGTTTAATAAAAAGTGAGATTTTCAAGTAGTTTTTAACCATGGAATCAAACATACCACATCTGGCATATTTTTAAGTAACGATCAAGCTCACTTCGTAATCTCTTGATAGCGATATCATCTTATCTGAATGATGTCCTTGATCAAGACAAAAGGGTAAATGTTAGTATTTGTAGGAGAAATAAACATAAAAAATAAAATAAATAAGAAAAATCAACCCTTGGGTTTTGCCCAAAAAATCTATATTGCTAAATTCGGCCCAATTTTTTTCTGTTCGCCTGACGTGAGAATTGGATATGCTCATAATTATTTCTAGCCCAACTCATTTCTGTTCTCTGAATGAGTCTTGCTTTTCGGGCTTTGATCTAAACATCTGCTTCCTCGTAGATTTGTTGCGATTAGTACTATTGGTTGTTTGCAAAGTTGTTATTTTTGTCAGCTGAATCTGGACGAGGAGAAGATTCAAAAAGAAATGATTGGTTTACTATATTGGGCGTGAGTGACAGGCCCGACTAAGAAAATTCTTATTTGGCCTTATGTTTTTAATGTATTTAGTATATGTATTATGAATTGATTAATTTAATATGCAATGAGTGAGCTCAATATAAGTGGATGAAAAAGATAATGCAATGTTGCCGGAAATTTTAGCTTAGTTAAATTATATTTGCACAATTTTTAAAAGAGATTTTTCTATTTTGTATAATAAAACATCAAAATAATATATAATAAAAATTATATTTTTATATAATAATATAAATATACTATAATAATATATATACTTCTATAATTATTTTTAATATTTTTAAATAAATAAGGACGAAATTTAGATTATGGGCTACTAACGTGATATTTGTTAAAAATGAACCCAAATTATCCGTTTTCACTGGCCCAATAGGTTAAAATAGCTCATTAGTTTCTCCATAAAAAGCTGAAATACAATGCAGCCGCCGCAACTGGAAGAAATAGAAAAATAGGAGTTGCTTCTACTCCATGGAAATGCAGAAGAAAAACGACGGAACCAGATGTTGATTATTATTCTAAAGATGTTGATTTATAGGTATATTTTGCAATAAACTTGCTAATGTTGGAGATTTTATTCTTTCAATTGGTTGCTCACATTTTAACGTAGCAAGTTTAGTTGCAAAATATACCCGTAATCGCTCGATTAGTCACCTTCCCCAATTGTAAAAATCCAAAAATTGATTATCCTAAAGATGTGTTTTGCTGCATATAAACGACAAAAGGTATGGCTTTATCTCACTTTGCATATAAAAATTCATCCTTGTGGAATCTGGTTGTTTTATGACAAAATCTGCTGTAAGCTGAAGCCTTGTGGGTTATGGAGTAATCTCGTTTCTCTTTCAGTGGGTATGTAAAATTGAAGATTGTGTCCACGTAACATTCATGACCTTTGGATCGAAATATTAACTTATTCAAACTTTGGTTTTCCGAATTTCTTAAAAAAGAGCTCTCTGTTTATGTAGTTATTTTTATTCACAATTTTCATGTCATTGTTAAGTATGTTGCATTTTCCTTGTGTGACATATGCTGGAATTGGCAGCTTTCTATAGGGATTCCAAGATCATCACATCTTGAGACATTGGTCATTGATTGGTACAATTACACAGATCAAGAGTAAGCTTCCTCTAGACCTTTCTCTTTTTGTTATATTTCATGTTATTTATATCAAAGCAATATCAGTGGACAAGAAGACAGCATATATCAATATACTTCTAATCTTAAGTACATTACGAAAAAAGATCATAAAAACTTTTTTTCTTTTAAAAGAAATTCAAACCACCTTAGTGGTATATTCAAAGATAATGGTAAGATGTAACAAATAAGGGGACTTGACTGCCTTACCTCTTCAAAGAAGGTAAGACTTGAACCAGTTCAATCATCAAGTAGAGAGAAGGTTGAGAAGATTTCAGTCTTTTACAAAAGTGTCGGGTGGTGTTAGGGCAACGTGCGCATCTCAACTATCCATCAAATACCTGTTACTTCCACCGACTGGAAATCTGCTCAGAAATGTTAGACAAATAGAAAGATATCTCCAAGTGTTTTTGCATCCGTTAGATAAACCTTAATGTGTATGCAAAAAGAATGTTTTGTATCGGAGAACAACTCCTATTTACAATGTGAAACATATCTAGCCTAAATACTTGATGAGCTTTACAACAAAAGCTTCTAACTTGTGGAGGTCGCTCCCCTGTACATTATTCCCATAAAGAACAAAAGTAGAAAAAAAGTGTAGAGTATTCTCAAGTAATGCGGGTGTTCACAAAAGATCTAATTGGGAAGTTCATCTTGTTACATTATTGGAGATTAGCTTTGGGCTTTATTTCGAATTTTGAAGGAAGAGAGCTCCACTTGTCAGCCAGCACAGGTGCCCTCTAGCTTACAAGAGCTTACAATATGTATTTACACAGAAAGCTTTAAGGTGCCCTCTAGCTTCTCTTGATAGTGAATCAAAGCTGGAAATTTTATTCTTTACGCCCACTAGGTGACTATATCCGGCTAAAGAATCAGCCGCACCATTGGCTTCTTTGGGAACTCCCTTGACAGTATTCACAATAAGTAAACAATCGGATTCCACCCAAATGTTTCTAATACCATATCAAGACACCATTTAAGCCCAAAGGAATGTGCAAAAGCATAAGCAGTATTGTTTGTTCCGTGGCCTAGTGGGACTGCATACGCCATAATGGTATAACCAGAAGAGTTCCTCACTATGTCACCTGGTCTGCATTGTCCTTATCTTCAACTGCCATTCATGTTTAGTTTTACCCATCCTAGATCAGGTTTGGACCATACTATAATAGTGCTTGTCCATTGAGATGAGTATTTCTCAATGTATTCACAGATGTTGCTCCCAGAATGCCTAGTTTAGATTCTGGAAATTTAATTTGAATGCTGCTTTGCAAGGATTTCAGAATCTGGTTTTAATCTTGAAGGTTGATTCTCAAGAAAAAAGTCCCACTTGAGTTGCTTTGACAGAAATTTCACGTTGTTACTAACAAAAGTGACGTAAAAAGATGTTTATATGAGCTTTGAAGCATTTTGTTGTTTTAACCATGTAACCATTTCGGTAACATTCACTAAGCACTTGACTTGTTCCTTGATCAAAAATTTTATTACCTATTTATTTTATCCACAATCAACTCCTTGGCTTTCTACTTCCATCTAAGAAGAATAACTGTCTAATCTTAGTGGATCCTTTCATGCAGAACCTGCTGTCAAGGTACACTGATGAGGATGAACAGAGTAGAAGGTCTGGAACACATAATTCTAACTGCTCATTCTGACATGTGAATACGATTCAAGATCATTAACTTTTATGGAGTTCTTGAGTTTTCCAAGATCCTCTCCGCACGCTTCAGTTGTCTTTCTTATTGATAACCACTGGGCCTTTCTGTTTCAATTGATTGCAACATACCTATCAATTTTTTAATGAAAGTTATTACCCAATGTTTGATTTTTAAATGTCCAAGGAGTTGTGTAGTTTTTATGTCTAAGTAACCATGTATTTATTCTGGTCATCATGTAAGAAAGCTCACTCTAAATGTTTTGTGATTTTTATTCATATTGCTAAATCCTGATCATATTTTAATACTGTGAAAATTTAAGATTGAAATCATTTTGCAAGAATAGTATTTCAAGATTCATTACGTGTCTAAGTACTTTTTACTGTTGGCCTATCTTAATTTTAATTGGTGGAAAAGATATGGCAGAGTACACAGACAGACACTTACAGAAGGAAAGAAAAACAGTGATTTTATCCAGTGCAGACTCACAGGTAAATGATCTCTATGCTTCTCTCACAGGTAGAAAGCTATTTGTGTGACAGTCGATGAGGCATTCAGTGTACAATTTAGGTGACTAATACAACTTGATTTCTGATATTAAACTCTGCCCAAGTTTTTTAGAGTTATTTAATACCAGAAACTGATTAAGATGTGCATGAAATGTGTGTTGAAGGTGTGCAGAATAGCTCGGGTTTGGACCAACTGGAATTGGAGATGGCAAGGATTTGGTTGTAAATTTAGACTCCATTCTAAAGGACCAAATTGGAAGAAAAACAAAACTTGTGACTTGTTTTTTTTAAAAGTTGAACAGCTTCATCATCTCCGTCAGCTGCCTCGGGTTCATCTACACATTACAGACTCCAGGTATTTTCTCTTTCTTTTTCTTTCTTCTTTTTGCCTGCTCCCTGGCTGCTGGGTATCGCTGGTAGTTTTTCCCCCCTTTCTTTCTTCACTGACTCGCAGCTCCTCCATCCTTTCTTCTCTTATTTTTTCTTCCTCAACTTTTTCCTTTTCTTGTTTCTGCTTCAATTTCTGTTTCTTCGTTTATTTTTATTTTCTCCAGTTTATTCACAGTTACATTTTCGCAATCAACTCCTTGGCTTTCAACTTAAAGGAGAATAACTGGTTAATATAGTGGATTTTTCTTGATCTTTGCAAGATCCTCTTCGCACGCTTCATTTGTCTTTTCTTATGGGTAGTCTTTGGCCCCTTATTAGTATTGATTGCAACATATATAATAGCTGTCACTTTATATTTGAAACTGTTTTATAGCTGCTAGACAAGGTTAGGATTATACTTGTCAGTATCCAAGAAGTTCTAGTACTTCTTTATTGCTCAAGTAACAGTGTGTTTATTAATATCACATTGGAAATCTTGCTCTAAATGCTTTGTGATTTCTATTCTTTGTAATCATGCTTTTATACTATGAAAATTTATGGTTGAAAATCATTTTGCGAAAAATAGTATTTCAAGATTCATTACGTGTCCAAGGGTGGCGGTCTCCACCATCAAGCCAGAATTGTTAAAACTTAACGCAGCCTTAGAGCAGTTGGACTTCCCTGGAATTTGCAGCTTTCTACAGAGTTCATCGGATCTTGAGACTTTGATCATTGACTGGTACAATCACGGATCAAGAGTAAGTTTCCTTTAGATCTTTGTTTGTGTTACTTCATGTTATCAATATCAAACAACTATTTGTGGAAAAGTAAGACAATATCTATCAACATACTTGGGAAAAAAACTCTTAAACCTTTTTGACTGCCTTACCTCTTCAAAGGAATGTGAGAATTGAACTGGTTCAATCTTCAAGTAAAGAGAAGACTGAGAAGGTTCAATCTTTGAAGATAGCGTAAGTGATAAGCCTCTAATAAGTAAGCAAAAGGAGTGTTTCAGTATAGGAGGGCTCCTATTTACACTGTGAACATAACTAGCCTAAGTACTTGATGAACTTTACAACAAGTAACATTTGAGGTCACAAAAAATCTAACCAGGAAGTTCATCTTGTTGCATTATTGGAGGTAAGATTTGGGCTTTCTTTCGAATTTTGAAGGAAGGGGGCTGCCACGTGTCACCCTTAAGTGCCATCTAGCTTTCTCTTGATAGTGATATAAAGCTGAAAAGTCCTTTGCGTCCACAATCAACTCCTTGGCTTTCTACTTCCTTGGTCTTCACTTTCCACTTCTATCCGAGGAGAATAACTTGTTAATATAGCAAATTCTTTCCTCAAGGAAAATACTGCTGGGTGCACAAACTAGGATGAACAAACCAGGCGGTTTGAGCTAGACACATTAATTTTATCTGTTGTTTGTATTGATTGTCACATACTTAACAACTGTTGTTATAAACAAAGTTAGGATTATACTTGCAAGTAATAGTGTGTTTATTATCTGATCATCATGTAAGAGATGTTGCTCCAAATGCTTTGTGATTTTTGTTCATACTTTTGAGTCCTAGTCATTGCTTTTATACTATAAAAAATTTAATGTTAGAAAATAGTATTTCAAGATTCATTGCGTGTCCAAAGACCTGCTTATGTTGACATACATTATCATCACAAACATAAGAAAGGGCAGAATTTTGGAATTTTTCTTGAAAATAAACTAACAGCAGTAGACTTGCTTATATAGTCTCTGACTGAGTAATGTGAGCAGGATGTAATATCAAAAATTTTGATTTTGATATAGATGTCCACCCTAGGTTGATGAAGAGCAAAAATAAAAGATAGAAGCATTATCTTCCTTTTCTTTTCTATTCTTTCCTTGACAAAAGATAGAAGCATCTCCAGTTATCCAATTCCACACAATCAGAACTCAATAGAGCTACAAATTTGGAGGCCACATGCCAAGAATTAGTCAACCCTTTCTGGAGGAATATCATAGATTTGCAATAAGTTCATTTTCTAACAAAAGAATACCAAAATTCTGCCCTTTCTTTTGTTTGTGTTAATAAGCCAACAGAAACAACCCCTTGGACATGTAATTTGAAATGCTATTTTCAAGAAATGGTCTTAAAACCTTAAAGTTTGATAGTATGAAAAAATAACTGAAGCATGCGCAGAGGATCTTGGAAAGCTTAGGAGCTCCTGTTCCATCTTAACATAATCATGAGACACATCATTCCTTTTGCATTTGACAGCAATAACGAACTTTTCTAGCACGATTGCATGCTTGAGCAAATATTTTACCAATGGCAGTACTGACTTATTTTTGCATACTGGTCCATAAAAAGAATTGATTTTTGATGGTCTTCAGATTATGTGTCTCAAACTCCTACTTCGTTCATCCTCACCTTCCTTATCTGCCTCATCTGTGTAAATGAAAGTAGAAAGCCAAGAAGTTGATTGAGAATAAAATGAAAAGGTGGTGAAAACTTTTAGATTCAAGGAATATATCGAGTGTTTAGCAAATATTACAAAGTGGTACATACAATGATACAAACAACAAAGAAATGTTTGAAAGCTTCATTAAAGTAATCCTTTGTCTCCTGAAGTTGTACTATCCCTTTGTTTTTTTTGACAGGTAGGAAAAAAAAAATAAGGGCCCACTTGTGGGGTTTACACCGGGTATGTTGTTGTTGTAAAAAGAAAAAGGAATAGCACAACTTCACGCCAGGATCAACTTCATCCCCTTGTTAAAAATCTCTCCTACAACTATAACAAAGTTGATTGTAGAACTGGCTTTACTCATAGAATCAATTTCCATTACAACATGAAATTTCTGTCAAATGGTGCAAACCTAATGTAGGATGGCTAAAACTAGATGCAAATGGCAGTTGCAGACACTGACAACATGGACCAGAAAGGAACAAATAACATGGCTGAAGCATTTGCACTTTCCTATGGGCTCAATGGTTTCTTGAACATGGTATTGATGAAAGCCTCTACAGGGAACTCTTTTGACTATTTACCTTCAGCAAAGACAGAAGCAAAGGGCAAAAACTCCAAAACTAGTAACTAAAGGTTTGAAAGGAATTTCTAGAGACCCACCCAAGAAACAAAGTAAAGAGTCCTTATGCAAATATATAGGATAGCATAGTATTTTCCGATTCATAAGGATAGTTGCATATGGTCAGTCGTCAGATGCCACTGCTTCATCATTCAGACAGATGCATGATATGTGAGATAGAAGCCCGTCTTTGTTAGAAACATTCGGGTGGAAGCATACTCTTTAGTCTTTACTTATTGTGAATGTTGTGTAGCGAGTTGCAAAACCTTCTTGGCACTAACAACCTATTATTGAAGAAATTAAAGAGCTGATTCATAAGTCGAGGTGACACTTCTTTCTTTTTTGATAAGTTGAAGATTTTATAAATAAAAGTACCGAGATGGTACAGGAAAAGAAACAAAAAGCAGACTACTACACTCTTCTTCCTAGCATATCCAAGAAATCCATATACTGGTTCAAACTATCTACTGAGCTACTTTTACACCAGAAGTACAAATTTTTGTAAACATCTATCCTTAATTTTAGAAGTGTGAGTTATCTGCCCTTCAAAGGAAGCCTTGTTCATCCCCCGACATACTGTCCATAAGATGCATCACGGAATAGTTCTCCGAATCTGCTTTATCACTTATGGTATCACCTGTTGCTGCCAACATCCCAGTAAACCTTTCAGATTCTGAGGCATCATCCATGTAATACCATGAAGGTTTAAGAATACTCCCAACATTCTCTAGAAAATCTGCAATGGATAAAAAGGTGCTCAATTGTTTCCTCATCTTCTTGATACAGGTAGCATCTACCACATAGGTCAAAACCTCTCTTTTGAGTTAAGCATGCCCCCCGTGTTGCAATCCATCCAAAACATGCTACTTTCACAAGAGCTTTTGTCTTGCATATCATCTTCCAAGGCCAAGAATTATCCCACTGACCTGAATGCTTTATCAATATACAGACAAAATTATTCTATCTCCCAATCATTCAAATCCCTCCAGAACCTTAGCTGCCAACCAGAATTAGGATGAAATTCTGCAATATTATCATCCTCTTTTTTAGTAGAGCTGTTAAACAGAGTAGGAAACTTATCTTTAAACATTCATCACCAACCCATAAACCTGTCCAGAATCTAAATCTGTTTCTCCATTTCCCACCTCCAGTCTAGTAAATTGATTGAAATCTTCCCAAAGTCTACTTACGCTCTTCCCATACATTAACAGTTCTCCATCCGTCCTTCCTCCCATAGATGGCATTAATAAGTTATTTCATGCTACTCAGACTTTTAATATGTATAATTTCATATTGAAAAATCAGGTATTGGGTAGGTTAAAAAATAATGGTATAGATGGTCCCTTTCAGTAATGACAGTGGCATAAATGAGCCTAACTATTAACAGATGACATAAATGAGTCTTTTTCTAAAGTTCGATGATATATCTGAGCTTTTTCCCCAAAAAAATATACATACTCACGACAAGCACAAGAATTATATCATAATATAATCTTCAACAAGATTCACACAATTAATTATCAAGAATACTATATATTTCAACACAATTTACGCTGAGGGCTTATCATGAATGACATCTAAGCAATTATTCAACCCCACGATTCCACCACAACATACACAATGCTCAGTACTGTCAAGAAACATACACAATGCCCAATACTGTCAAGAAACATATACAATGCCCAGCGATACGCAGAAACATACACAATACCCTAACCTCATGACTCACAGCCGTATTACTCTACGAAATAAATGTAATAAAGCGAGTTTTCGTGTGCTAAAACTCCTAAGAGCTTTAGGATTTTCATTATTGGATTCAACTCCTATGTCTAGCTATAAGAGCTTATGCTCATTGCAGAATCCTTTTGGATCTCATTCCATTATGATGAATCCAATATATTACTTTATTCAAATTCAATTAAATACACCACTGCAATGGTTGTTATTATCTACTAGACTATTCGCAAATTTATTACCCTCCTTTTATCACAGCATCACAACAAAGGTTTTAAGAATAATGATTCAAAACTAC